>KZ346001.1:16400-30173 GCA_002352805.1 Teladorsagia circumcincta | reverse complement strand
TATCGATTACATCTCCCGAGACCCACGAGATAGCAGCAGCCCTTATTATTGGTACGGTAGCGTCTTTGATGTCAGTCAACCATCTATTAGTATCGGTCGCCTCGCACAATCATTTCATTATCATCTCTCGGTTCCCGAATCGATTGCAGCAACCGTACCGGGGTCGCAAACGGCGCTGATTGATTCGTCCAAGGACAGTGTCCGAAGATATCCAAGTGATCGCAAAGGATCGCTAGCGTAGAATACGTAATTGGGTAAAAACACAGTACGACATGTCGTAAATGACGTACCTGTCCGACAAACATCTTTATGGTATCTGGATCCGGATCTAGCGGTGTGCTTCCAGTCGTTTTTGGGTCCTCGCCCATGGTGAACGTCTAAAAAGTGTTGGTAAGAGGTAGGGCTAATTTAGGACATCAAACAACCAGCACGACACAGTAGATAGAACGCGAAAATGTAGGCTCATATTCAAATGTATTATATTCATGACCAGAAATGGAGAGAGAGGGCTGACGTGGACGTGATGATTGAAATATTCTGCAAAGATGTCACGTAAGGAGTGGAGTGGTGTCAGCATGAGCTTTGGACGCAGACATAACATGGAAGGTCGGCCGATATGATTGATAAGGCGCGCCGTTTCGCAGCAGACACAATTGTAACACTCCACCATATTAGGAAACAGCTAAAGATATCCAAGATATCCAGTAACAAGTAACAACTTCTAGAGGCGGAAATTCGCAGCGAAAACTTAGGCAGAGATTGCTTGCTGCCGTCAACGCTATTTTGGTTCGGTTTCAATAACACTGCTAGCGCAAGAAGAATAGAATCACGACACAAGTAAAACAGTAATGAATAGCGCGAAGCGGATGAATGGTGAAGTGAATTTGCTCGCGGCGCTGACAACGACAAATGAGATAGGAGGGTAGAGTGCATTGTTGAAATTGAATCGCAACTCCTCGAAAGACGATGTCAACGATGCGGTGAGATAGCTCAGTTATGTGGCTTGAACCAACAGCTTTCCATCCTGGGTGTTCTTACGTATGGACCTCAAAGTGACCGCTTTAGACAAGAAATTGGCGCGATACACACGTGTGTCGTTAAGAGCAGAGGACGAGCGCCATTACTACAGAACGAACGAGAGGGGCGGTTCGGCGCTTTCTTACAACGTAGCCCACAGCCGCATTCGCACTCACCAACACAATCTCTCAAAGGCGGATACAGCGCATTGAAAGTATCCTTT
Source organism: Teladorsagia circumcincta (assembly GCA_002352805.1). Lineage (NCBI taxonomy): Eukaryota > Metazoa > Nematoda > Chromadorea > Rhabditida > Trichostrongylidae > Teladorsagia > Teladorsagia circumcincta. The sequence goes on along the minus strand of KZ346001.1, from coordinate 28,933 downwards.
GAAGGGATTATTCCTGAAGATCGCGTGCGAACTAGTCCGCGTGAATACTTGCCAAATTTGGAAACAGCAACGGGAAAAGTATCGCAGAACTAGTAAGCCGCATTGAGGATAAAAATATCAAGGAAAAAAAGCGAGAACGGTTCCCCTGAGTTGAGTCTGAAAGTTAAGAATACGGGCAGAAGATTCGATATCTTCTTTCACAATAAGATGTGGATTCCATTCCCATTTCGCTAACCATGGCAGCCTGCTAGCCACAAAAAATGTAAAATGAGACGATTCTGGGTACACAGACGCAAGTCGTGCGCCTCAATCACTGCGCCCTACTTTTTATAGCAGAGCATTTTCGACTGTTTCCAGCGATCTGCAAAACAACATGTACTGTATCTCAGACAGTTGTAAACAATAGGCACCCAAATTATTGAAAGCAATATGCCGGTCAAGCACCCTCCACTCTTCCAATCCCAAAACAGAAGAAATATTTCTTTTTTTTCAGCAGAATTTTCGAAAATCAAGCCATTTGTGGCGAACTGGTGGTGATCACAAAGTTAACACAAATTCTTTGAAGTTATTCATTTTTCCATCATTCCGCGAAATTCTAGTTAAATTACACAGAGGGGTTAGCTAGTGCCCCGATCCCGAAGAAACACTAATTTTTAACAGGAATAGAGGCTTCACGTGGCGACGACATAAGTCTAAGGACCCGAAAGCGCAAGCGCCATGTTGCTATAGCGTTCAGGTAATCAAAGCGTTCACCTATCAAAGACGGTTTTGTGCGAAAAATTCTTTCGACGTGAACTGTGAACAGGTGCACAGCACTGACATTTCATCAATTTCCTCGAGCTCTTCATTCCCACCATTCAAATGAAAGAACTCATATCCGCTTAGTCGTGAATAGCAAGTACTGCTATGCAAGACTCGGCTTAACGAGTGCACGAGCCATACACAACAGGGCGCAAAACATGAAATCGTTTAGATCCAGTCCTCCACACACATATCTTTTCAAACCAGTCTAAACCTCAATCTTCACAGCTGGACATTAATTTGATCAGAGGAATGTGGAAAGAATTCCTTCCGAACACCTTACCTTAGGCGCTCAGGTATTGAGTAACCGGGGCTGGGGATGGTTAGCCGATCATGGTACAAAGGGGAAGCAATGAAGGGTCGCGGCAGCATCACATGGACTCAACGGGTTGAATTATTATACGCGCTCCAAGAGGACGCTTCCAAATGACTCACACACTCATAGGATCTAGTCTTGAGTAAGGAAAATTTTTCCGGCTGTTTAGCTGGAATGCATCCCAAAACAACCAAGGTCAGACATATAATGGACAATTTTAACAAAAATCCGACCGACTTGCCTTTCTGAGAAACTGATGAAGTTGTGTAATGCTGCCTGACTTTCACAAGACATTGCAGGGGATGATGAGCTTTCAAATGTTGCTACTATTTTGAATATGTCGGGTGCAGGGCGCATCCCGCAGAGTACAAGAAACAAGCACTTCAAAAAAAAAGTTGCAACAAAGACGTTTTCTAAGGGCTTTTTGAAGGTTCTGACCCAAATCAGGACAATAAAGTGCAATATTGATGATTGATCAACTTATCGATGATCAAGCAACTTTCTGAAGTTTTCTCTAGATTCTTAGCTTAGTTTCTTAGTGTATTCTTGGAAAACTAAAACGGCATATCCGAATCCACATGCAAATCCACGTGAACGAAATTGGGGAAAGTTATATGCATTGAAAAACTCAAAAACTAAATGTTCAAAAATCACCCAATGAGGCAAAAATCACCTCTTTGAAACAGATGAACTTCCACGAAATCTCTAGTTTTAAAAAGCCCGCATTTGAATTGTCTGAACCATGATACTTTCCACTAATCACTTGTGAGGTTGGGCAGGGCCTTCGAAGAAGAGGAAAAAAACATCTCTGGATTACCACATGCTCCAGACATTTGGAGTTTCGATTTGTGCGATTATCCTGAGGGAATATAGTTAAGAAATCTATATGCACTTCAATTATGTTCGATACTCTCTGCAGAACGTCATACATGAAAAAATATGCTAACGTCTCGTCTAACGAGAATATTCACGCATCTCCCATTGCACCTCGCAGTCTATGAGGAAGATACCGTATTCCAATTCAATGCGAACTGCAAATGCAAGCACAGTTCCCATGAGAAGCATTTTCGTAACGAATAATGGGGAGGGATCGTCTGGTTGTGACTCCCTTCAGGAAAATCTTACTGACCCCGGCTTTGACTAAACGTCATGTCTGACTCCGATCACGACCAGCTTTCGTTCCTCTTACTAACTATGACTGACACTTCCAACAACCTATCGAGTGAGGGAAGGGGGCGGGGGAGAGATGGTATCTACAGTATAGAAAAAACCGAAATTTAGAGTAGAAAACCAAAACTTCCTATTATCGCAGTCCTTCAGAATGGTAATCCTGCAATACTGAGCCTTCCCCTACAAAGCCATGCATTTTGAACTTTGAAATTCAGGAGGAATAGTCCTTACAAGACATTCACTATTCTAGTGGAGATCAGATGAAAAGGAGATTGCAGTCATATGCAACGCTGCGACATGAACAACGATACGGCGATCCTACAATAACATTCGGGCTATGCAACGGATTCCAACACAGCAATGAGTAACCCAACAAGCACCCCTGGGAGGAATACCATCTGAAGCACGGGATACCGAAACTTCATAACCTAATTTTCTCAGAAACATAATTGCAACTACATACATCAAAATTGATTTTTCACTTTCTAGCTTAGAAGTTACCATATCGTTTGGACAGAAAGCATTTTGCAACCATCATCGGCAAAGAAACTCTTCAAGCATGTTCCAAAAAATCTAAGAAAATGCATGGCTCTTGGAGGAGCGTTCTTCTTACTAGTATGGACCAAATTTCCTAGAAGTGGAAGTTTCAAAAAAATGTTCTACGGTCTAAATGGTCCCTTCTGCTTTCTTCATGTGAGTTTTAACTAGACTCTCCTTGGGCAATTCTGGTGGGAATACAACTAAAATCTAAGTGCGCTTCCCCTGGGAGGATAGTATGCGGCCCCAACAGAAGAGTAAAGGGGAGACAGACAGTCTAAGAGGAGCAGTAGAACTGTTATGTTTTGCGAATAAGAACAAAGGTCCGAACTTGAAAATTAGAACTTTGACACACATTTCCACACTCTTCTGTACTTTTTGAAAAACAACTCTGTTATAGTAAAAATTTGAAATTCTATTTTCCGCCGGCAACCCGCCGCTAATGCTGCAGATCTCATGTGCTTTCGTGCATAGCATCACGTGGGATCTGCAGCACAGCATGGAAAAGCACATGTGATATCAATCTTTTTATCGAAGCCGCCGCGACGCGTGCGACATGAATGGTTCCAAAGCAGGAACGGAAGGGAAACCCACAAACATTTTTTCCAGAAGCTTTCGACGAAGCAAATTGTCAAGGCGCGCTTACAAGGTTTACAAGGTTGTGTGGGGAGGGATGATTGGTAATAGGTTCCAGAATGGAAAGCCGCCCGGCGACGAGAAATTCAATTAACCACGAGCCGATTCGAATCTCGAGATTGGAGGCATGCACACAACAACAAATTGCAGGTGTAATAAGGGAATAGAGGCCATGATTATTGATAACGAGCTTGCAAGCCTCGGCAAAAGGAGAAGAATTGCTAGGATAAGAAGCAAAGGTATGCAAGTCTTAGGAATGTGCTTTCGTTCAGAGTAGAGTTTAGCAAAAAACACACAAAATCTGTTCACGTAATTGGAACCTTTCGGAAAAAAGACTCATACACAAGAAATGAGTGAGTGCAACAGTCAAAAGAAGAAAGGTATTTTCTCTACCATACTGTCGCAAAAAAAAGAAGATGACATTGGATTTCAGTTCCACGAAGAAAACTTGTTAACTGCAGTGAAACTTTTTTCCCAATCACCTAGTGAAATCTCACAGTGAAAATGTTATGGAATTTATTGCTCGAGAAGAATGACAACATTGTTACACTCGTACTCTTCAAGAAGAAGGCAAAGCCTGTGACAAACTGAACAGAGTTGTAACAATAGCGAAACGTTGAACGAAAGGGGATAGATTTATATGCACAATGGGCCATAAATCACTGTTGCAATAGCTTCGAAATGGAATGGAAGAAATGAGATCTCCAAAAAACAAGAATGTCCATCGATGTTGAATGTCTACAATGAATGAAAAAAAAAACGAAATAGAAGAAAAAAAAAGAAACGTTCACTTATTCATCTGAGAAGTTGGGGAATTTCCGCACAATTTGACCATGAAAAAGAGAAAAAATAAGTAATATATACGAGGAGCTATTAAACATGACCACAGGCAGAATCGCAAATGGTAATGGAAGCAAAACCTCTCTCGAATCAGGTGATCACAAAATGATGGAAACTTAAAAATCCTCCCCACTGACTAACCTTATGATTCTGACTTTGAATCGAAAAAGAGACAAATGCAGTGGTGTGGTTCACAATGGCAAAAAGCGACTATTCCACTTTTCACAGCGCGAAACTTTCGCTGCGAAACCAAGTCCACCACCGATCAGGAGTGGAAGGCAGCACATCCTCACCACCAGTTTTGATTGAGAAATTTAACATTCCCTCCTTGACTGTTCGAAAAGGCTCGACATCAATAAACATTAAGTGGTCATTCGGTGTCCATAACGAATTCGACATACGTTTCTGACGTATATTTTCTGTTCGTCAAAGTTCTCCCGCTGATAAAGCAGCTAAAAATTCTGAGCCCAGGTCTAGGCCAAAGGGCAGAAGGGACTCCGGGTGGGTTACTACCCATTATATCAGAAATTGGAGTGCATGAGATAACAGGGTTAGTGGCTTACTACCACCCCAACAACTTCCCAGACAATCTAGGCGCCATTTCCATGGGAGCGCACAGAGTAGAAAATGAGCGTTAAATGGCAGCAAAGCCTAAAAATGTCATCTCTAACATGACGATGCCAAATAACCCTAAATGTAAAATTACTGCAGATTTGACAAAAAATGTGTAGCACCTAATTGGCACCAATTGGTGCGAAATAGCGCCATCCCAGAAAACAGCGTCTGTCATCAGGGCATCAAATTACCCCTATAAGCGATTTTTCGGCGAACGTGAGACTTTCGGGATTATGGGGTTGTGATACTCGATTGGAACCAGAAAACCAGGAGCTCTTTGACGTTTCATTGCGACTGGAACCACTTAACACCTTTTCTTTCACATTTCCTTACCACATTGGTTGACCCGCTTACTACTATGAGACGATGCGGGAGAGGAACACACGGAATGAAGCCCATGCTAGTGGCCTAACGCAGAAAATCGGTGCCGCAATTCTAGGAGCGCCAGCGTTGCGGGTGAAAACAGAAGGCGTGGTTTGCGGGCGAGGCGTGCATTGCAGTTCAAGAGAGCTTCAGCGCCTTAGTTACGCACTTTTACCCTTTGACTACTGGTGGTACACATGTGTACCACTTTCGTTCAAAGCTCCACCACAGTTGGGACTTATTGAGACAGGAGCGCCCGCTTGAGGGTGAAATGTGCTTGGATAGGAACATTGCTATATTTACTCTAAAAACAAATCATCACAAGTGAAGAAAAACTATTGTGAAAAAATTAATAAGGTTAGTCGCACTGTACTGGTCACTGGTCAGTGTGCGCAGCTTCCAAAAGGTAATGTTTGAGTTTCATACACCCTTAACACATTCACGACGACGCCCTTTTCCACTTTTCGGTCGCGTGGGACGAACGCGATTTTGAGAACGCCGCCGCCTCACCTCACATCCATGGATTGTGCAATATAAGAAGAAAAAGGTGAAGCCAGCAAATAATTTCAGCAATTTCTAATGTGTAAAGGTACCTAAGCATATGATAGTAGGGTTTCAAAAAACGTACGAGAATTTATCGTGGAAAGGCAAAATTTTGTCGCTTTCGTAGCAGTGGGTGTTGAGTGCATTTTTGCCTTGATTGCTCCAGCAAAAATACGTGCCTTACAATCATAGAGCTTTGTATTTACTTCTTGTACTCCTTTCTTTCGAAAGCTCATTGGAATATGAAGAACAAGAAAAATTAGGCGAACCAAAAATTTAGAACGGTTCCAGAAAACCTTTTCTAAACTGGAGCATATCTATTCCTGCAGTGGATCAATATGTTTGTAGTTATATTTATTCTCTGATTATTTCACTGATATCGAAAATATCTAACAAAACTATGATATCAGCAAATGGCAGGCAAGTATTCGCTGGCAGCCCATATGGGCTGCCATCGTCCCAGGAGCACATGCTGTTGGCAGCCCATATGGGCGGACATCGGCGTGAATGTGTTAATATCATATTGAGTACTTGTAAATGGTAAGTAAATTGCCAATTCACATTTTAAAAGTTCAATCTCCTAATAAAACAAACAAAAGCGTATTGTTGGGCAGAGCAGCGTATCGAGTTGTAACTACATTATATGAAGTAAAACAAAGAAGCTCCTCTATATAAGCTTTCATCTCAAATTCTTTGCGGTGAAAGCAGTGATAAAACAGATCGTACATAGTTTTTAAAGAAATGAAGTTTTCGAGTAATGAGACGTTTAGTAGGTCGACAGAAGCAAAAAGAGTGAGAGATCAGAAAAAAATTGCCAGCACAACACCATGGCAAGACATGTGCCAACGTGGAGAGTATTGTTTTACCAAGCCCGCCAACGCATTTTGATGACTTCAGCCCTATCACTAGCACATTGCCTCAAGCAATCTCAACTGCGATTAGATGTTGACGGACTCCACTAACTGAAACGTCAACATCTAAATTTGTTCTTGGCCATTCGCTGATAACAATGATATATGATGACAGCGTCCCACAAAACCACGTAGTTTTCAACAAAGAGTGCATATTACCTCTCTATAAGCCTACTCTGGCCAAACGACAATAGAAGATTCCTCTCAAAAATTATAAGCATGACTAACTCTTGGTATACCTCTCAAACGATGCTCATATTCGTCTAGTGAGTCGTCACTCTCAATACTTGGCCCCAAAACTGTGATAACCATTCCGTCGTGCGGTATCAGTCTGCTCAGCTAATATCATAGCTACCATACTTTCTTCACTATACGGACAATTATTGCACTTGGGATTAGATAGAAAGAAGTGTACCTCCTTCCTCCATACTACATTCTTATCATTTGATAGATACCTGTACGAAAAGAAGAGCTCTTCCTTTTGCATCGTTCATTCCGCGACTCCCACAATGATTTTGTTAATCATTGCGCATACTTATGAGCGCACGAAATTGAAGTTATGCTACCTAAGGGTGTAGCACGGTGTTCGACATATCCACGAATTTTCGTTGGACGCAAAATCTTTTCTATAACGATGGTTTATGGGTGGTCAACTGCGTAGCTTATTCGAGTTCAACCATTATAAGACTTTTCTGCAACATCACAACACGAATAAGCGATAAAGTAACCTCCCAACCTCACAATATTACTACGACTCGGGAACCTCATCGACAACGTAACAAGTGGACCACGTGTTGATGAATGAACAATCAGCTGACTTACGACGCTCGGTGTAGTGTTCACCAGGGCTCAACATATTATGAATTCCATTGTGAAGGGAAGTGTCCAAACAGCAAAGCACGAGAATGAAGCATAGAGATGTGGGCTCATGACGTCGTGCTCTATTTCATGCTACGGTGAGAAATCAAAAGCTCGAAAATTGCAAAAGAAAACGAGAATAGAAGATAGGACATCTGTACTCAACACGTTGGCATCACAATTCGTATAGGACATACAACCACAAATTTATAGGATGAAAAATTGCTGTTGAGACGGACGCATTCAATACTAAGAAGGGGTTTGTGTGGAAGCTGAAGAAATTTGAAGGCAGGAAGTGAGGCGGATGAGTCTCACCAATGGCCTAGTGAGTGACAAGGGGGGGGGAAGGGGGACGTATTGTGACAATGAGGAACAATATTCGCGGAGGGACAAGCGCAGCTTTACTACTCTCACTCATGTACGCAACATGAGTGAATTAGTGAAGCTGCGCTTGTCCTTTCGCGCTTCGCGTTTATGCTGGCTAAATCTCAACAAATTTGTCTGGTTAGAAAAAAAGAGCAATTTCTAATCTCTTCAACTACAGACGCCCGCAAGTCAATGCTTAGGTCGAAGCACTTCCACAGTGCGCCACGAGCCACGACTCATATGTATGTCGTTGGGAGGGGTGAAGGGGGACATTCGAGTAATTGAGACACTTACAGCACTTGGATCTGAGCCTTAGAGACGAAGAGGTTCCTGGAGGAGGTTGTCAGCGATTTTTGACCACCCTGACGTTTCTACCCTCTTCTGAGCTTAGTCATGGGTCACATACCAGCGGTTTTTCAATGCCCTGTCTTGAGGATCCCTCCTAAGGACACAAGCGTCTGAATCACTCCCTAAAAGGGCTTTTCCATGAGGATCTGAATACTTTTATTGGTGCAAGCGATTCTGCGATGACGGGTTACTTGAATGGCTATAAGCAAGAACAGTATGAGTCTATATAAACAAGTCATCTCAAAGTTTTCCACTCAATGCAAAGGAGAGGGGAACTGAATAGATTTGCTAGTCATTGAATTAGGGAAAGAGTACAGCAAGAAACGGACTAAGTAATTCGTTTTCCTGCCCTATAATGCAAAATAGGCTTCCATTCGCCTAAATCAATGTCTAGAGACTGAGTAGCGGAATAGATCCAGCAGTCCTGCAGGCAGGAAGAAACGTGGCACGACACGGAAATCAGCAATCTGTGTCGAAAGCATTGCAGATTCAAAGTGAGCGCTTGAAGAGTGGCAAGCTGCTAGAAGCTGAACCGTATTCCGTGCGTGTGAAAGCACCACGGGACATACTTATGCTTATTGCCTTTGAAAAGCGCACAGCTTTGAACTGCCATTCAGACCCGCACAGACATTCGAGCGCACATTTGGCCCCTTCAATAGCTTGTGAAGACCAACTAATGTCCGTAGTTTTTATCCCCACGACACAACTGGCACCAACTAATTGACACCAGAGAGAGTGAAGACTAGTTAGCCTGAATGAACCACCTCCCCCTCACTCGGGACACAAGGTGTGGTCCTTCTCAGAAGGCCTTCCAAACTACACAAATTTCCATTTGCGAAACGCAAAGTTGAATAGCTGAAAGAAGTGCTTAGCAGTTATGAGTGCTAGTTTGCCTTCACAGCGTTGAGGGATTATGAGATCACCCCCTGCAAGAATTTCGTATTTACAATAGATATCATCGCACTTTGCTTTTGCAGATTAATCATAGATCGGACGAGGATAACGCAAAAGGTTGGTTTCCTACTCTCAGGATTTCATAGTTGTTAAGGGATTCAAGGAATTGTTGCAACTATCAGTTCATCATACAGCAGAACTGGAAAGTTAGAATATTCCATGCGCCATGAATTGAAGAAATCAGAACAAGTGATACGAAAAAATATGAAATTTTCGATAAGCAATGTCTACCGTAGCCTGCAGTGTTTAGAGCTGCTTCCCATACAATGACTCATGTGTTTTGGTTCCATATTCCCGATTTTCCATAAGAACATTCCTTCACAATTTGACATAGCAAAGAATTATATAACAGAATTCTTCAGAAATTGGAGGGAATCACACAGAGACAGCAGATGGTTTCTGAAATTGCTTTCGTTCCATGTCACTTGCTTATTACACCGCGCCTCCATGAACTATATAAAGCGGGACATGCAAAAACAATTACTTATGTCTGCATTGTCCAAGCGATTTCTTCATAGTGGTAATAGAATTCGTGCGCAATGACTGACGCTGCGTAACATACATACATCGGGGGGGGGGGGGGGTCAAACAATTCACAGCACCCAATAAACCACGTTAGCAGAACTGCTAAACTCACCCTAACCCACCTCCCCTTCCAAAGAAAGGATGACGAGAAAGATCAAATTGGTGGCAGGAGCAAGTACTCCGTGTGCTATAAAGAAACTTGGTCCAGTTGACCTTTGACAGACGACTTCCGACTTTCTGACTACGCATACGCCCGTAGGCAGAGAGCGACATTTCCGCTTTTCGCAGCGCGAAACTTTTCCGCTGCGGGACCCCAGGTTCACCACTGATCAATGGCCGTACCCTATCCTTCTACCAGGGGACGCGTCCTTTGCCGCTGGATTCTGTCCTAAGGATGTGGGAGATAGAGTTTCGATAAAAGACCAGCCATCCTTCGGGTTTCTAGATTCCAGACACCGCGATCCCTCAGAGCGCGTTTAATGGCGGGTTCTATGACGCAATCCTGTTCCCCAACCTTAGGATGGAATCAGTGGCGAGGAACGCGTCCCCTGGGGGAAGGATAGGATAGGGCCCTAGGAGTGGACCTAGGGTCCCCGCAGCAGAAAAAAATTCGCGCTGCAAAAGGCGGAAAAGTCGCTTTCTGTCTTAGCGTATACTCCCATATCCCTCTCTGACGCTGGCGCCATATAGCGTCACATGGAGCCACTTTGTCACGAAGCTGTTTTCACCGAATTCGGTGTAAACTTATACAACAACATATATTGGAAACTGCAACTTGTACATATATTGGTTTATTTGTTGCCCTCGCAACGAAGATGACATTATTATTTGGCTGCTTAGCGCGTGTTTTCACTCCTCTGGGCTCTTTAATGCCAAGGTTAAAGGAGGATTCCATAAAAAGAATTAAGGTCGAAGTATGGGAAACTCATCTGAATGAGAGAGGGACGGACCTCCTGAAGGTGCGGACCAACATGCAATGGGCAGCGAAAGATATACCCCCGGCGGTCTAGCATGGCCCCACTCTTGGCGCACTTGGCGAGCCACGCCCACCTTATCGCGGAGAGGGCAGCACCGGTGAGAGAAAATCGTAGTCCCATTTCTCGAGGTCTAAGCCATGCCCCTTGATTTTTTTCCTCTTTCCTGCACCACTAACCACCGCTCACCTATCGTTAGATTGCAATGGGGTGCCTTTTTATCGTGAATTCCACCTTTAGACTCATTGGTAGGGGGACTGCCGATTACTTGAAGTGTGTGAGTGACGATATGAGCTCTCCTCTCCATAAAGGCTTATTGAGCTCTAATCAATCCAACTAGTGGGAGAGCGCAGGCGAGCAGAAAATAGGTGTCAAGTGGGCGACACCAAGAAACCGCTACACACAGGCTTACATCAAATCTGATGGAACAAGCGTGGTGCCAGCTGGCGTCAAATTGGGGGGGAGGGGGTGCAGTGCCACTAAGACTAAGCCTAACGACTAAGGGACGACAAAACTCAGTGATAGTTGCTTATCACCCCGGGACCCCTCATCTCCTCTGAAGCTCAGTCCTAAAACTTAGTTTTTTGACGCAGTGTTATGGGATACTCCCGGAGCCACATTGCGTACAACGAAATGTCATCACCTGTTCATGAAACTGAAAGACACAAATCTTAAAGGCATGTTTAGCGACAAGAGCACACAGTAGTGAAGCTGAATGGAAAATGTGGGAGTTTGGAGAGAAAACTTCCCACGCCTTCTGCTGCCGAATGTTTGAAAAATGATCGGGGAGAAGGCAATCTTCCGCTGTGAAGGGATTCTTTCAATATAGTTAAAAGCATGAAAAAAAACACTAGCAGCGTACTTTCACCACTGCACTAATCTCATTACAACTCCACAGAAACGACTGCTCAAAAAAAGCGAAGAAAAAGTGAGGACATCTGGGTGTCTCGGAAGAAAACACCACCCATCAAAGCTTTTCAGTTTTCGCGAGAAGCGAGAAGAAATTCGATACGAGAGGATTAACTCGAACGGTACACACCGCTTATGGCAAACAATAAACGAGAACAGCTGAATAAAAGGAAAACAAAGCATTATCGCTGCCTTCTACCACAGTGCTTACTCAAAATAAATGAAGAAGAAGCTGAAATGATGTCAAAGCGAGCCACTCAAGGAAATGGAGCACTGGGGATCAAATTAAAGTGCCCAAAATAGCGTACATAGAAATCAAAACCGTGCACTTGGCAGAACATTTGAACTGGCTGTGGTTGGAGTGCAGACGGAGAGAGTGCAGGCGAGAGACGCAGAGCAGGCAACCTCGTCACAACAGCAGCCGTCGTGAATTCAGAGGCCGACGATAAACGCCACCCACGTGCGATAAGATCGGTATCGATCGCGTCGCACTCGATCGACTATCGACCGGTCGTCGATCGATTGGGTGAAGTGTTGTGCTTTGTTGGATGAGGTGTTGTTGTGAATGGCAGCAACGACGACGATGCGCTGCGTTACCTCGAGAAACCGGCTTCGCTTGATGGTGCACTGCCAGCTATTAAATTTCTACTGGTACAACCTTGTCGCAATACAAGGCGGTTAGACGAGAAAGGATAGGAAATTTCGCGTCAACACATCCACTTGGATGCGCCACGCATTCAACCACGGCTTTGAAGACAGAACTCGCGATGCGCTGTTCATCAGAAAGCAGAGGTGCCAAACAGTGCGCCCGTGAAAAAAAAACAAATGATCACAAACCCAGGGAACAACACCCTCTTCTCCCGTTGG
>KZ346000.1:54713-77142 GCA_002352805.1 Teladorsagia circumcincta | reverse complement strand
ATACATACATACACTACATACATACATACATACATACATACATACATACATACATACATACATACATACATACATACATCCATACATACATACATACATACATACATACATACATACATACATACATACATACATACATACATACATACATACATACATACACACATACATACATACATACATACATACATACATACATACATACATACATACATACATACATACATACATACATACATACATACATACATACATACATACATACATACATCCATACATACATACATAGATACATACATACATACATACATACATACATACCTGCATACATACATACATACTACAAGTTGTTTGGTCCAAAGTTTATCTGAACCCTTGCCATGAAGGCTTTTCTGCATCGACCCATTTCCGAGAGGATGCCCAATGACGGTCTCTGGAACTGCAACTTCAGAAAAGACTCGGTAGTCCCTCTTAAACTCTTTGAAATATGGTCGGCGCTCACAATGTTCAAGCACACGTCTCCGGGATTGTAAAAAGTGGTGGTTCAAGAACTGTGCACTCTCAGAGGATTGAAACAATCATTCAGAAGGAGGATGACTCACAACGGTGAAGCCAAGGTGAGTCACATCGCTTTCGATCTCAGGATCTGCCGTCACCGTTTCTAGAAAATCCTGAGAAGCAATCATTATTGAAAGGGGTTATCATCTCTTTCTATGCTGGCTTCTATTTGAGCAACCCGAAAGATTCAACTGAATAAATGGGAAAAGTTTCTGAGGGAGCTCGAGGTGCGCCGCATCGCTCTTACAGATTGAGATAATGAGGAAATTTGCGAACTTAACTTCTTTGCGACAGCCAAAGTCGGACGCAGTTCTTGTCAAAAAGTGAGAGCAAGTCTCCGAGATAGCGTTTAGCTCACAACAGACTTTCTCTCGAAGGTGTGGTAGCTTGTGACGGAGTAACATCCGAAAGTGCAGCTCCATTGCAGTTCATTTTCCACAAATGATGCAACTAACTCGAAGACCTTGCAAAAGACTTCAATGAGATACGGTATGTTGTTCTGGGATTACGGGCATTTTGCTCAACAATCGTTTGCTTTTCAATGAACCTGAATTCCCCGATACGCGTCTAAATCCACAAAGTCATCCTGAGCGCTCAGTTCCCGGGCCACTGGAGCAGGGAAATGTGACCTTCTTCTTCTCAAGCCTTTAACCCGATGAACTCTTCTATGTGAGGATGTTGTACAGGAAGAACTCATAAGGCTTCACCAGCTTGGTGGGTGCTCTGAAGTTAGCGCTTCATAAGAGGTGGGACGACAACGCCGTTGGCTACCTGCGGCGCAGGGCTGATTTTGTCGTTGGACGCCAGAAGGCCTTTCTCAAAAAAGAGTGGTCAAATTCAAAGCATCTTCTGCGTAAGTAGTCAAACAGCTTAACTCTATCTTTGTGTGGAGTCGGTTTCTGATCGAGTCTCTTTCTTGGCTATTACACACAAAAACATGGCGTCCTATACTTTTCAGCCACCCTGTACATACACATACATACATACATACATGCATACATACATACCTAGATGCACATACAAACCGTCACACGAGGTAAGTGGTTTATACCATTTTCAGTGGATTGTTGACATATTGAGCAGCAGCCAAGTTCTGAAAATTCATCACTGGATTTTACATGCAGTGCTCTTATCGAGAGAATTTTCATTTTATAGCCTATCCATTAGAATACCTCTTCAGCCACTTTTTCGTTTTTAATCGGAAACCTCCAGAACAAATGAAAAAATGAAAAATGTCATCGACTTTGCCTACTCCACTCGTGAGGAAGTGCGCCTCTAGAACAACGAAAACTACCGCACCACAAGCAGATTCAGTTTCAGCCTAGGCATGGAAAGAATTCTCAGCAAATTCCCAAAAACCGTGCTTGGTTCCATTTTGCTCGGAGATGATTCCAAACATATCTGGAATCATCTCCGAACAAAATGGAACCAAGCACGGTTTTTGGCGTGCGAGTTAGCAAGGCAAACGGCGCTACCTGTATCATGTATATTATGTTGTACAAGGTGTCCCAAACTATGGGCGCCAAAATTCAAATAGTTACTCAGCAAAAGTAATCGATTATTCTCACTACATTTACTGAAGATTAGTTCTGCAGAGAGACCTGCTTGTAATCTGCTTGATTGGAGAGGTTTTGAGGGGATCGGAAGGTCTTTCACTGCGACCTGCGATCACTCGCATGCACGGGGCAGGTACACCAATGAAAGACAACGACAAATATCGTGTAGTTTCTACAAAGGTCACACGGATGACTATTATACAACACTACGTAACAGTGTCTATCATCTGTAGGCCTGAGAGAGGGAGGAAGGCTACCCACTCTGCCGCGATTGTCACTGAAATATTCCGTTCTCACATTGACCGCGACTCACGACGTCCCTTCAATAGAAAAGAAGCTAGAGAAATCGAAGATCTCGATGGGGCAGACTGTCAGTTATGTGGTACATAGTAGTTCCTATTATACGCAGGCGTACCATCTCATAAACGTTGCCAATAAGCAACCCTCTGCAATTTCTGACCCGGAGGGTCAGAAATTGCAGAGGGTTGCTTACCTTCCTCAGTGATGACACGCATCCCATCAGCCTTTCTCTGAGAAAAAATTTCATAGCTGAGCTGATTAGCAATAGCCAAAACTATTGCATTCCGGCCAGCTACGTCAGCAGTGCTACTCCGCAAGAAAAGATTGTTTGTAAATCATCGAACTCGGTTTCAGTTTAGGTCTGAAGGAACACTACGTCCTTTGGTGAGGGGCCGTTAGTTCTCCGTCGATTTCGCTAAGGTCATCAACAAATCCGGACAGCTGAGGTGAACGTGCTGAAGGCTCGGCACGAGTCTCACTGTAAAAATAACCCGAGGTCCTTTCAACAGGAAAGTGCTCCAGCCCACCTGGCCAAGTTTATCCAAGAGTGGTGCCCGGTCCAGTTGCCCGACTTGGCTAGCACCAACTAATGGCTATCATTTTCACAAGGTTCGCTACCACCTTACCTCTCAGTGTGGTCGTTAAGTGAAATAAGGTGTGTCGACTCCATTATCACAGTTTGAGTTAGCGGGAGCAACACTGAAGGAAGCCTGAGAGGAAATACAGTGCGTACCAAAAGTATGTGGACACCCCGAAGTCGATTCTCAGGGGTCAGCTAAAGACTTTCTGTGCGATGAAACTTTCACCATTCAACTCCTCGTGATGGATCACCTACTACAGATCGGGCGAAAGATTTCGTTCTAATTTAGCAAACTATTTTTGATGGAAAATTTTTTCTTTGTATCTAAAGTATGTGGACACTTTTTGAAAAACAGGGATATTTTCAGAATCGAAAACTGGTAGGTCTACCAAAGGTTCTGATGGGTTCAAACATTTTGTTCGGCCTATTTAGAACCAGGAACCCGACACCTATTTCGTCGAACTCTTCCCAGCCTGCTAATTTTAATAAGCTGTTAGGTCGCTTGGGGTACATCTTGATCTTTGATGGCGCAGAGGCAGAGAAAAACTACTCCTCTCGGTTTTCAATTACGATATGGTCTAAGAATACGCCAGCCAGTACAGCTCCCGAGACCCTTTTGTTTGCCTCCCTGCCAAATGGAATACGTGTTGAGAACCTCCTTTCGGGCTTGCTGTGAAAAAGTGTTTTGTGACGATGGCTTTTCGAAAAAGATTGGCGTCGGGATCCAAGCACCTCATTATAATCCTAATTGTCTACCTGACACGATAGTATGACAATCTCCAATTTTCCTCCTCTTTCAAAATCACCCCAGACAATTGTTGAGCCTCCTTCGAAATGTCTCTGTGAGTACATCTGGGGGTCACGACGAAGGTCCCCCCGCTACCAACGAGATCCACCCGAATAGCCGGAGATAAGCGTTTTTTGCCAGTCGAGATTGTTTGAGGTGAAATTTCTCATAGAACGTCTTTAATTTTAATTTTATCATATTTGAAAAGCACCGTCTGTTCGTGTCAAAGTCGCAATTAGTTATTCTTTTTATGACTGAGAAATCCTGCCTTGCCAAACTGCGCTGCGCATCCATACACGAAGCATCCTTCATGTTCTTTTGTGTCGTGTGCTCCTCGACTGGTTGGAACACCAAGTGGTCTTTTTTTATAAGAGGGGAAATCATTTGAGCGCGAAGGTGGATAGCAGACCAATTGAATTTTGAGACACTACGGGTAATTCTTGTGCTGTGAAACGAATAAAGATTGAGACGACCCTCAATCAGGTTGGGAGCTAAGCATCAGGATTCTGAATCTCTTCTCAAGGACGTACGATAGGGTTGACGTGCGATTTCACATTTGGAAGGTTCAGCAACATGAGGACCCCACATCTTGGCTTGGTACTTTACAGAAAAATGCTTGTCGTGAAGAGGGATAGTGCTGGAATAGGTAACAAAAGGAAAAATAAACCTAGGCTAGAAAATTGATGCAGAAAGTTGGTCTACCCAACGGTGTCCACATACTTTTGGTACGCACTGTAGATGAGCAATATCCGCGTGCAACGTGCGTGTGACCCAAGAAGTGACTTCGAGTTTGGAATCGTCGCATTGAGGAGCATTTGGAATTCTGGTTGTTCCACGTCGTAGTACACGATGCAAATTAACTTATACATAAATTCACTCAGCATTCTTCGCTTGGGAGCTTGAACTATATTGCCATGTGTAGGCGCCCATAATTTTGGGACACCCTGTATCTTATATTGTATCACTTCAAGTTTGCATCGAGACGTTAGACCTTTTTGGCACACATCAGTTGGTTGGTAACCACTCCAACACTCTTGAAAACTTACCGTCACTACTACGGATTGCTAATAACTGATGCTGTGGTTTACTAGGAGGAGTTTCCTTCTCTTTGCGTTTTCTTGTGTAAGCTTTCAATCTTCCTCTGCAATCTGAGAGTGAAAAGATCCATGCAGACAATATAAAGATATATATAAAACTATAGAAACTGTGCTAAACTGCACTGCCCTCCAATCGGCTACTAATACATGGAATGATCTAGGATAAGGCATTTTTTGTTTTCTAGAAAAAAGATACTGTACTTCGGAATTGGCAGACCTCCCGAAGCCACCACAGCTAGGCGTGCATTTACAGGTAAAAAGGGGTTCCGGCGTTGGCCGGGGAAAAACTGCTTGAACTGCAATCTGCATATGAATAAATGAGGAAAACCTATGAAGAATTTCGAGGATTCATAAAGAAGTTCTGCCTTCAGGAAGAGTGTCGCAAGGATGTGGTATCACAAGTGTCGTTGTGCAAAGCGCAGCTCAACGCTGCTTTACATATCCTCAGGCTGTTGAAATATTCACATCGATCACGGAAAAAATTGAGTAAACTGTTGTTTCAGCAAAGCCAAAGAAGTGATGTGGGGTCGTCAGTTGGGCTGTGGCTTCGCCAAACAAAGCTGCTTATCATGGATGAAAAACAATTTGGAGGATCCATATCCGTTCTGCAATATTTATGATGACGTTAGGTAACTGGTGCTTTCTTCGAAGCGAGATATTATGATAAAGTGTGTGTGCAGCGTGGAAGTACATGCACCAGTGGAAGCAGCAGTCAGGGGCCTAAGGAAGCGAACTGTGGCGTTATTATGGCCAGAGGTGCGCTAGCTGCAGCGTACTGGGCTTGCCATCATTTTCTGAGCTCCGCCATGGCCTGAGCTCCGCCCCAGAACCGGCGTCCTTCAATTCTCATTTTTAAGGTATTCCGCTTTGAGTGCGTACCCTATAAATCTCCCATGGAACGCATTATCGTTCAAAGCATGGTCTCTGCTGGTATGATGGTGGCTATCGGCTTACCATGTGCAAAGTACTTCTTATTCGATTGCTAGCTCGTCCATTATTGGAGGTCAATGGACAAAGAACGGGATCCCATTTTGCGCGTTTTCGACGGATTTCATTGCTTTTTTTGTTACTGGAGCATTTTTCAGCATCCCCACTTCCACCAGGAAGCCAGTCCAATCTTATCGTAACCTCTCGCTTTAAACCTGATGGCTAAACTCTTGAGCTACTGTTGTTGGAAACTTGGTTTAGTGTAAACAGTAGCATTGACAATACCTGCATGACCCGCCTAACACTCGGATCTCTGTATCATGGCTCCTCTCTTTTGAGTGCGACGCCACGAGTCATTCAGCTACACTGTAGTGAAGCTGTGCTTGGATTAGCATGTGTGGCTAGAATTTAGATAGGTTAAATTGAATATTACTAGTGAGGCACACACAACACCGGCAGGAGTTCTGCCAGTAGTGGCTACTAATTTGCAGAACTCCTGCCGGTGTTTGCATGTAGGTCACGCGGATCCATTTCCATATCCAGTTCTTACTCCTCGATGATATAGGGTTTTTCAGTGGGCGCGCACCTCGAAAAGGGCGGCTGGATTTAGACAGTTTCAGTTGGACTTTGTCAGTCTTCCTGGTCGGGGGAGACATCAGGGAGTAGCTTCCACAATTCGTGAGATTTTTCTGTGCAATAAGAGACTTGCTAGAGTTCCGTGGATTCTTCTTGCCCTACTTGTTAGCAATAATCTCATCACGCCTGTCTTCGGAGCCATCATGTTCTATTACATGTACAACGGTAATTCCAACCCGAACCCTCACACACCGCGAAATGACCGAATGTGAGGTGATTCACCGTTGTCGACAACTCTATTGATTCTACCCAGAAAGCCACGACAGGTAGCCAACTCGCCCATCGTCCTCGCTTGTCCTCGCTACGTGGAAGAGCATTTGCTTGAATCGCGACGTCTGTTGCTTCAAGTACCTGTTAAACTCACGTTACTTCTTGAGCAAACGAAAAGCCCTTCAAAACTTCTAATATTACCATTTTTGTAATTTTCTTCATATTGTTTTTATTAACTCCTTCACAGTCAAATGTTGAAACAAGTTTTGGCTCTCGTGCGGTACGCACTGGTGCAGACGCACCGTACACAGCTCGACACAGTTATGAGCAACATGCATTACACAAATTGATCAGCAATTTGCTCAGACAATGGTCGTTTTTACAGGTGTAACACGAGACACTCGGCAAAAATTCGTTGTGATTTGGAACAGTCGAGGAAAAGTCTCCCTGACGAGTACAACTACAATATTAAGAATTTGTATCGTGACAAGCAGGGCAGACAAGTTGTTGGGTATGGGATCGATGAATACGCAGACTACTGCCCACACTATACAGTAAGTCATGCTTGCACTTCGCTGTAGGACTATCGTAAGATTTGCTCCTGACTTTCCACTGGAGTTAATCAAGCTACACATTTTGTTCCGGATTCTACGGATCTCCCATAAGTATTGTTCTTTGTCACATTGACAGGCAGAAATCTCTGAGTCTTCAACGAAGGAGAATACCTGGTTTTTACGACTTCCTCTAAGCCTGCTGCTCTCCTAGCCCTACCCTACCGAAACAGCTCCTCAAGTTCCTAACTTTCTTTCTTCAAACCTTCCCAGTCTTCGTTTCCCCAATGCATCCTACTCTGTGACAGCACAGGTTGCTCTCCGCTGAAGCACAAACGACACTTTAACAGCGCTTTATCAAATCAACGTCAATAATGTTGTGATAAGGCAGCATTCAGGTGTAAACTAGTGAAATTCCACAATGTGTGACGTCGCATGTGTACAATGATGCTAGATGCATAACTGATGTTGGGTGGTGAGGAAAGCTCTTGCCGCTTTTGCCCAAAATTCAGATTTGAATACCTCGACTCGAATACAACATTTTCGTTCTTAATGGAAACCACTAAATTCTTATCTTTCTGCCAACACTTGAATGGTGAAACTCCGCTAAGGAGGGGGGCACTCATAATATCTTATTTAGATGCCTTATCAAAGTGACTATCTAATCAAAACAGAGTTGCGAAAAAGCCCTCATATCTTACCGACGTTCAGAGCACAGGATCTGATGTACGATCAGATAGGGATATCTCTCGGACAGTGTAAAAAAACGATCTAGAACCAGGACGTTCCGAGTTCAACAGGCCAACCAATGCAAATTCGGTATCAATGGAGCAATTGTAGCATGGCAGGCCACCGCCTCAACGAGAGATGTCCTGGTTGAGTTTGATAAGATATAAGTGCCTTTCCTCAACCCTGCTGTGATTAGATACGAGGGCTCTAACGCAATTCGGTTTTGGTTAGGTAGACACTCTGATAAGACATGTAGATAAGATATTATGAGTGCCTCCCCGCCTCAGCGGAGTTTCACCCACTTGAATTTACCCATCCGATAGCTAGAAGCACGGGGTTTTAGAGGCGAAGAACTCAGCAAAGCTCGTTTCATCACGTAAGATTGAAGCGAGAGGTTACGATGAGTTTGGGTTGGAACTACAGTAGAAATAGGGATGCTGAATAATATGCCAGTAGCCAAGAAAGCAGCAAAATCTGTCCAAAGCACGCAAAATGAGGTCCCTATGCCTGCCACTTTACCACATACATAGGACAATCTAGCAACGTAGTGAAGAGTTGTTTGCACGTGTTGACCTGATAACTACCATCATGCCAACGAATACCAAGCTTTGTAATAACGCTTTCCGCGGAAGAGTTATATGATGCCGCTCAAAGTGAAGTACATTTTCAAAATGATAATCGAATGATGCTGCAGCTGTCAACCACTGATAGGGGGAGTTTAGGCGAAGGCGGAGTCAGAATGAACCGGCGAGCCCACCATGCTGTAACTGGAGCACCTCAAGCCGCGAAAAAGTCCACGTACGCTTTCTTTGGCCCCTGGCTGCTGCTTCCTCTGATGCATGTACCTCCCCGCTACCCACGTAGTTTATCGTAATCTCTCCTTTGAGCAGCATTTCTCCTTAAAACAACACTTCCAGCAAGGTTTTCACCTTCATAACAGCTGGGGTGACAATGGTGCACTAACCATAGTCATCATATGAGAGGTCACTGAACAGAGACTTACCTGGGAAGGTTCTAGAAGAAAGGAGAACCCCTTCAAAGTAGGCGGGCCTTGCCGACCATGCGAGCGACGCCCTTCGCCAGCCGTGGAGATTGCGTGCATGGATGCGCGCCCTTTTGCGATTGCTTGCAAAATGTATCGCGACTCGAAATTAGCGCTGCCTCCTTTGATTGAGTTCGCTTGCTCAGCTCTCCTGATTATCGCGTTTCTCTACTTTTACTCATGCACATGTCTCTGTTTGATTAGTGCAATTGCGATTGCAGTCGCATTTGTTTGCTAGCACGAGCCAGCAATAACTGCTGACGAAAAAAGCAGTGTGGATAGCTCGTCCCTCCCTTCATTCTGAAGGGGACGCCTCTTCAAAGTCTTCGCCCGCGTTTTTCTCGGCTATTTGTTTCTGTCAGCAGTCAACTTGCCATCTACAACTTCGTTTTCGGCCTTTTCTACACCGCAAATTCGTTCTGGAAGTGTTGCTTTGAAGACGCTCTACAGGCCGCTAAAAAGTGACAATGAATATGTGAAAGATCCAATGAGTTAGACTCTTTTGGCATAGTTAGATCCAAGTTATTTCATGTTTTCGCATTTTCGGTTTTGCGGCTGCCGAGATACAATGCGGAGAACGGTCGACCCACTCAAAGCGGCTCTTGTTGGGAACACAGTGTGGCGAAAAATTACGTGCGCCATAAAAATCGTCCGAACTTCATTATTTTCCTGCGGAAATTTCGAAGTAAATAGTTCCTTGAAGTAGCGAACCATAATAAGTCATCTTCGCAAAGAAGTTCCGATGTGGCTGCTGCCAGTACGATACAAGCCCCAAGTTGTCTCTTCATCGAGGCGATGTGCGGCGCACGTGTTCAATGCATAATTCATTGCAAACTGGAACAGTCCTTTTTAAAATCGCCAAACTCCTCGCATTTCGATTCCTTATTATTTCCTCATAAAGCCACAAATAGAGAATCAGAAGGATTCGTTTCCGGATTGTGAGCAGGCCACAAATCTATGGCCATAAAAAAGCCGATACTGGTGGATTGTTGGACTTGAGCTCTTTGGCACGCTTCTTTGAGCTTCTGTGACCTTTTTGGTCAATCTTCTTCTTTATAAATCGCTGCACAATTAGGAGCTGGTACTCCGCTCACCCTCGTACGGGTTTAGCTAAAACTGCTCCTCCTCGTTCCATTGTCATACAGGTTCCTAGACGGCTCTTATCGTTGAAGAACTTGAGAGCACCAAAGAATCGTTGAGTTCTCATTCGATCTTTTTGCTTGCAGCACCATCGCATTTCAAGTACAGCAGGTCTGTGGCACAACTTGAGAAGCAGTTTTCCATTCTATTAGGTTGTCTCATAATTAGTGTAGCTTTTTTTTCAGACAGAAATTTTTCTTCCTTATCTCCATTGTTTTATAAAGATGTATGTCCCATTCGATAGATAATTATCTGCTCTACAAGAAGATATGTTTCTTCCTTGCAAATTTTGTATATTGGGTCAACTTCAGGCATGCAAAGAGGTAGCTCCGGTCAACGAAATTTTGCCAAACCGACAGCTGGCCCTAAGTCTACTTTCCCCTGAGGAAAATAAATCAGGGGTGTGCCATCTACTTACAAATGATATCCTCTGACCGTTCCGCTGCTAGATTGTAGTAAAACTCTTGCAGTGATTCTCTTCAGACTCGGTTTTTCATGACACATAGTAATTTTTAAACTGAAATTTTTCTCTGTAACGTCACTGCTTTATAGCAGGTGATGTACCATTCTTGAGCATCTTTTCCGCTCTATTCGGCACTAACATTTGTATTAAATTTCGTCATAAATTGGGCATTTTAGGTCATCGTGTTAGAGTGTTCACTCCACGAGAATGAGAGCATTACCTTGGAAAAAATGACTCTTGAACAGAAGAGAAAATCAATCAGGCGTACTTCTCAACTTAGACATGACTTGCTTTCAACATTCCACTAATTTTTCTATGTCTCGGCTAAAAAAATTTTTGGGCTTTATTCCAAAAGCTGGTGCTTGGCTGTCGAATTCTGCAGGAAAATCCCATTTGGAAAAGGAGCGACGTGACGTGTTGGGAGTACCTATTGCGGAATGTTAGGAAGATGTCATGAGTGAGTAGATGGCACAACATTGAATGATTTGTACGAGAGCAAAATAGAGTTACGGCCAGTTTTTGATTCGGCAAAATTTTGTCGGCTGGAGCTTCCACTTTGCATGCCTGAAATTCGAAAAAAGTACAATATTTTCGAAAACGGATTGAACCACCTTGTAGAGCAGATAATTTTCCTATCGAATCATATACAGGGATTTATGAAAAAAATAGCTTTTGAAGAAAAAATGTGCGTTTGTAAAAAACGACACTACTTATGAGACAACTTAATATTAGGTTGTCCAGGATTTGATGCGGGTTTCTGACTCTCCGTCTTCAGAGTAATATATCTCAGCTCAAAGACAACATTCTCATTCATACAAAAGAAGTGTTGGGAACTACACTTGCATGCCGATTCAATGCAGGAACTCAGGATATAGGAACTGCAGAAGCGCGGGAATCGTCGAAGGTCCTTGTCACTATGTCTCGGTTTTCAAATCTTTTTCAGCCCAAGAAGATGTCGAGATGGCTGAAAAATGGCTGGAGATCGGTGAGAAAGAGGTTCAGTGAGTACATTATGTAACACAAAGTCGGATAGGTCGATTCGTCCATTTTTTCGTGAGGTCGTTTGAGCCACACGTGGATGGACATCAACACGAAAGACAGTCTTTCTCCCTCTTCTCGATGCGAAACTTGCTCTTTCCGATGCATTACGTCGGTTTGATGGTTATACCTTTGCACTGTGTCAAGCTCACATGAATGCAGATAGCTTTGATGGATCATTACTTCGGAAGGCCGCGAATTCATCGCTGAAGTCGTCACGTTTAGGAATCCTGCTCCGGGAAACGTTTCGTTTTGGATGCTTGTTGCTGCCTATATTTTTAGAAAATTGCTCAATTCTATTGCAGAAAGTCCGATTTCCATAATGACGAAATGTCTCGAAACTCGGATATTTTTGTCGAATACAACGAGTTGTGACGATATCCCTGAAGGGCGACTTTGCTGCTGCTCAGATATCTCATACAGTGCCCTTTTGTTCAGCTTCCCCACCTTCCCAAGTTTCTCCAGGCGCTCCGATTTTCGCTGTGCCTGCTCCAGGTTATACCGCTGGCTGTCGTACCCTCAATCGGGAATTTTCTTTTGGTGGTCCTCAGAAGGCTGTCGTCAGCACGAGAATGACGCCGTAATCCCCTCCCTCAAGTCGAATTCCGAGTTCACTTCACTGAAAACCTCCTCACCATTGGTACAGTGTGCATTTGTTGACTCATCCTCAGACCCACAAAACACCTTTTCCGATCTGTCTGTGCAGCAACCTCTCCAAATTCGGACTCATAGAAGCAAACTTGCTCTAACTAATGCTTTGATGGCTGCGACAAGCCTTCGATCCTGCTGAGGTTCGCGTACCTTCAGAAACAATAGAAGTATAAGGAAGACAGTAGAACGGGCTTTTCAAAAAGTGCAGCCATACAGCGATCGAGAGGAAATTTAATAAACTGCGGCTCTTTAAAAGTGTGAGAACAGGGCAAATTATACGGAACGGCACTCCCGTGGGCGAGATCGCTTTCTACGCGAGGTGGTCTTGATCTTGCGAGACGCACGTATAAAAGGCCGACCAAAGTACTAGTGGCTGCCTTCTACATCTTCGTCTTCTACATTCGCCTTCTACGCTCCAGATCCACCACTCGACTTCCTAGGATCCTATCGAGATTCGAGCCTTACCCTCTTCTTATTCTCACTGTTATATTCGCTGTTGTTCAACAAATTGTTGTCGTTCTTTGCCTGTCACTCGACAAGATCCTGGGGGAACCACGATGTCAAAATCACGATTTAGCATTCAGAGCGGGACTTAGCCGCCTAGAATGCGCACCGCACTCTACATATGGGCGGAGCAGCACAGGGAAAGCACGGATGACGAAGACGTGGTAGACATCGGTGGAGAGCAGGTTGGAAGTTCCACCGATATTAAAAGTCAAAAAGAAACACTGCTCTCAGTGTAGTGACTGCAATCACATTGAATTGCGTCGAAGCGTGAGTCTGAGTTACAGCTTTAAGAGGCTTTCGAGAGCTTAAACAGCAGTCATTTTGAGCTTTGTAGAAGCAGCTGTGACAGCTGCAACTGAGGATTTCCTTGACGGAGTGAGGAACCTCAAGGAGCTTCAAATCGAGAGCTGACTGTCCGTCCCTCAGTTGCGATCATGCTGATAGAACCAGGCCTAGGCTTCATTCAAAGCTCGCCTAGAGAGATAAAGTGTGGACAACCTAACCAGTTAAATGCGGTTGTAAAGCTGAACGAAGCAGGTTGAGGGAAAGGGAGGTTCAACGCGGCAATGATAAGCAAGGCGAGGCTTGTTCATGGCGAAGGTTGAGTAAGCGGTTGCTCAGCATCCATCAACCGTAAAGATAACGAAGCCTTACAGAGCGACCCGCGTCAAGAGGAACGATGGAACACTGAAGCACCGGGGGCGGATCTCACGAGGCGAATCAGAAGAAGAAGCGGCAGGAATTCCACCCTGAGAGATGATGACTTAGTCGCTGTTCTCTTTATGTGGGAGAAAAGACGTGTCGCCGATCTAAATCCTTCGTCCGGAATGTGGGAGGTTGTCAAAGTAGTGTTGAAAGCTCAGGCGGCTGTGAATGTCGAGAAATATACAGGGGTAAACTCCTTCATTGACTTTTAAAGGACCTTCGACATCAGATGCCAACGGGAATGCAGGCGTAATCGGGAACGGCGCGATATATTAGTAGCACTACTGAAAGGACCGAAGCTAATGTATAGCAAGTTACACAGAGGGTTACAGGAAGGATTGTTCGAGGTTATAGTGGAGGCGCTAAAATTCCAGACGAGCCTCATGCAAGAAACTTAGAGAAAGTGAAGGAGTGGGATGAGCTCCGTCAAAAGGACAATGGAACGGTGGAGCTATAAGATGGAAAGAATTTCAAAGGAGATCCATAGCGACAGTGATCGAGATTTTCTTTCGGGCTCTTAACTAGAGCCTGCCTATCAGAATTAGAGGAATTCTACCACCCGTTAGCTGCCCTGCAAGCGTTCTGTGATTTGGTATACCAGTAGTGCGTAAGGCAGCATTACTGCTCGAGCGAACATGCGATGCGATGAGAAAAAGGTTCCAGTCATCAAGGGTTCAGGGGAAGGATTGGAGCGACTGTACCACGTATAAAGCTCATGATAAATGTGATAGTGAGGAAACTGGAATGGGAGATGAAACAGTTGGAAAGAACGGTCTATCAAGAACAACAAAGTGCTTCAAATGCGGTGGCATGGGGCATTACGCAAGGAGTAGCCCAAGAGCTAATGTTCTGAAGCGAACCGTGCACATGGACGATAGATAAAAGCGGAAAGCAAACGATGGGAAGGCGTTGGGATCGTTTTTCGCTCATCTAGAAAAGTGGGTGTAGCGCAGTGACTAGCCAAGATAGGAAGACGGTGTTGACTGAGACATATGGGAAACCCCTTCTCTGTTAGATACAGTAGTGGCCAGAAATTTATAAACAAACGGTTTTCCAGGATTTCTCTTTTAAAAGTCACTGGCACGTCTCCAAATTTGCAACAGTTATTAACTGTGTGTTTGATGATTTACACAGAAAATTTCAATCTTCAGCTTGAATTTGGGTTTGAAAATTTTCAGATTTTTTGAAGTTAATGAAGGCAGGTGAAAGACTTGACAACTTGATCCTTCATTTTACTTAAATATTGTATAACCCAACAGAACAGTCACAGTCACTAACATCAAGCAGTCTAGCACATTGCCCAGAACTCTCTAAAGTATTAGATACATAAACTGGATTTGAATGCGGGGTCAAATAATGAACTCACACTAGTGGGGTCTCTCTCCGTAGTCCCGTGTTTTCGTGGCTCTTTCATTGACATACGAATTTACAGTTCTTCCCTTAGTGGTTCTGTAGTATTCGGCTCAAGAGTCTGGCCCGGCGGCTCATTGAAAGCACCTCATGCCACTCCTGCATGTGAGAGGCACAATGGTTTTGCTAATCTGCTGCCAGACAAAGCCAGGTCGTGTGGTAGCCATTCCTACGGATAAATAACACCTTCTAAAGCATGACAGCAAACGCCTGTCTTCATCGCTACCTCGGTCGTGTAGCCTGGTCCCTTTTTTTCTCAAGGCAACCTTATCAAGCCTCCACCAAGTTTCACGATTGGCAGCCGATTCTTTGGATCAAAACGTTCCCTTTCGTGGTGCCGTACATTACTAGTATCCTTGCCGTCATCCATCAGCAATATGTTTTTCTCATTCCAGATGACCTTAGAAATCTGTATCAACTTTCGTCTCATGCTCACTCAATCACATTCTACTTCCATCCATTTCACAGCGAGCGCTCTTCTTAGACTTTGAGAACTAAGGAATACGTAGTATAGACTTAGATTCCAGAAGATGTTATGTATCCGTAGACATGGCTGCCACGCGACGTGGCTTTGTCTGTCGGCAGAGCAGGGACCCAAACCATCGTGCCTCTCACATGCAGGAGTAGTTTGGACAGCATGGGGTGCTTTTAAAAGACCAGGCAGGGCAGACTCTTGCGGCAACCATTACAGAACCAGTAGGAGAGGACCTACAAATTTGTACGTCAATGAAGGAGCCACGAAAACACGGGACTATAGAGAGGGACCCCACTATAGAGTGAGTTCATTGATTGATCCCGCATTCAAATCCAGTTTATGTATCCAGTACTTTAGAGAGTGCTGGGCAATAAGCTGGACTTGCTTAATGTTAGTGACAGTTTACTTGACTGTTCTGTTGGGTTGCAATTTATTAAAATCAGATGAACGGATTGAATGATCTTTCACCTACTCCCTCTAATTTCGAAAAATCTAAAAATTTTTAAACCCAAACTTGAGCTGGAGGTTGAAATTTTCTGTGTAAATTATAAAACACGTAGTTAATAATTGTTGCAAATTTGGAGACGTGCCAGTGACTTCCAGAGGAGAAAGCATGGAAAAGCAGTTTGTTCATAAATTTTTGGTCACTACTGTATACATGCTAGGCATGATGAGCGATGCTACGATTGATACAGGAAGCCCCTGTACAGTTACATATCCGTAGTAGCAAGGATACCGTAGTACTGCTGGGAACAAATGCATTTCAAGCACTAAATATTTGCATACAGTTGGGTGAGCCTATATCAGAACCCAGGACATGGCCAAGTGCGAGCTATTCATAGACATGTCATACCCGCAGGAAGGATTTCTACAGTACCGTTTTCACGCGCAGGGTGGGACGAGTACATATTCTGCTCCACCAATGGTCGTTTTTCTTTTGGTGTGTCGAGAGCAAAGCACGGCGAAGCCCTGGCATCACTTACGAACAATACTCACTAGCCTTGGATTATTTAGAAAGGTGAAACTCTAGGGAAATAGGGCATGGAAACATGGTACCATTCTGAGACGCAGGAACTGCTCGGAGACGTGCTAGAATCTCCCAAAAACTTCCAAAAATAAGGGAAAATTGAGTTGAAGACCTATTGATCTTCCTCAATAACAATCGGAAGGCAGGCCAACTACCTGAAAAGTTGGTGGCGCTTATATCTAAGTACGAAGATGTGTTTGCAATCTTGGATTCAGAGCTAACACAGACCGATTTGTTACATCATAGTATTGATGAAGGAGATTGTTTGCTCATCAAGAACGCACCCGACCTGGGCCCTATGCTCGTCGCAGCCAGGTGTGTGACATGTTGCTTAACCTTGAAAAGAGGGGCATCATTAAAGACAGCTCCTCCTCGTAGGCCTCAGCAAGAGTGCTGGGAGCTGAAAAGGAGGATTAGCTCGGTTGTGCGTTGACTACAGGGAAGTCAATAAAGTAGTTAAGAGGGACAATTATCCACTACCTCCAGTAGATATCTTTGGATTTGGCTAGTGGCTACTGGCGAATACCTTAACCGAGGAGGCCAAGGAAGTTGGCGCATGTACCACTACGGCATAATTTTTCAATTTAGAGTGCTTCCATTTGGGCTTCTCACGGAGCCCGCAGTGCTCCAAGTGCTCCAAAGATCAATAGAAATGGTCTTGGGAAGGCTCATGGGAGCACAGGTCTTGGTATATATTAACGATATGCTGGTAGCAACAGAGACAGGGGAGCGTTGAGTGGAGGTTTTGGAGCAGGTTTCCCGAACATTACGCGAGTCGCATTTGAAACTCGAACCACGAAACTTTTGTGTATTGGAAGTTTCGTATAAGTTCTTAGGACATGTGGTGGATAAGGATGGCCTTTGCACCGATTACGGCAAGGTGGAGAAAATCCGAGACTATGTGCAGCCTATTCTAGCACAATTAAGGGCTTCACCAGGAATTACAGGCTACTACCTTAGATTTATCTTCCTATATGCGCAGAACACAGCCTTCGTATGACCTTACAAATTCGAAAATCCCGTCAGTGTTGACATCAGCAAGTGTTCGGTACCTTGAAGGAGCTCCTGACGAGAGTAGCGGTTGGGGCAGCCTGACTTAGAGGCTAAACGCAAGCACACGCGTCCTCTCTACATACATATATACGGATGACAGTCGTAGCGGACTGGGCGCGGTGTTGGCCCAGGTGCCAGATGACAAATTAATCCATCCCTTACACTGTGAATCTCTAGGATTATATCGAATCGAAAAGAACTACCAGATCAGGAAGCGCTTAGCGTGATGTTCGCCGTGAAAAAGTTTTGATATTTCATTTGTGGAGTGCTCACCCTGCAAATCGAGTCAGTAAAGGCGCAGCAAACAACGTGGCAGATTCTCTTTCAACGGTACTAAAACAGGATGTAAATGGATAAAAATGACGAGGTAATGGTTCTTGTTTGAGATTCTGACTGGCTCCAAGAACTAAGAAATAACGAAGATTTTATGTCAATAATAGAGTCAGTAGAAGCGTACACAGAAGATAACGTCACATTCGCGCATCATGGTAAAAGTGAGATTACTACAGCTGATTTTGAGATTGGCGATGGAAGATTACGCCTTATCTGAAAAAGTGGCCCTACTGTGTACGTCATGCTCGTCTTCTTCCCTCTGAAGCAGGCCATGGAGTTATGGGTGGACGTTTCAGTGCTAGGAAAATATCATCTGAACTAGAAAGGTAATGTTTTGGCCAGGAATGAGAAAGGACATCGGAAAATGGTCCCGAGAATGTCAAAAGTGCAGTGTGCATAACACACATAAGGTCAATTTTCCTCCGCTGAAGCTATTCATAGTTTCCAAGCCATCCGAAATAGCTGATAATGAATGCTCGAGATGGGCTTATCGAGTCGCGGAAACAGATACATAGTAACGATCATAGACCACTTCACAAAATTCCATGATGCATACCCAGTGCCAAACAAAACAGCGGAAACAGTGGCAGAGGTTCTGTTCAATTAGTGGATTTGCGGCGCAGGGAGATGGCTAGAAACAGTGCTGTCCGGCCGTAGCACTGAATTCGAGAATTCCGTCGTGACCGCATTATGTGAAATTATGAGCATCAAGCAACAGTTCACCGAGCCTTACTGCTCCAGAGAAAACGGAATAACTGAAAGAGTCAACGGAACTGTTATTCACATGTTAAAGGAAAAAACAGTAGTTCCAGCAGAACGGGATGTTATCCTCCCTATGGTCGTTTATGCGTGCAATGTTTCCCGGCACGAAGCAACCGCAGAGAGTCTCCATTTTCTCCTTTATGGACAGGATTCCAAGTACCCATCACAGATCATACCTAGAGAGCACCTATCAGCCTGCACGGTGAACTACAACCACTATAAAACTGAGTTTTTATCAGGGTTGAAGCTCGTGAACGCATTATATCTAACTTAGAGGAATCCCGGAAGATAATGAAGGTGCAATACGACAAAGGGTTCAATACTTACAAGGTGGCAGTTATCAAGGAAGGAGATCGTGTCCACGTAAACATACCATCTGAAAGAAAGGTATCCCACCCAGAATTCCCCATTGATTGGTCGGGTCCGTATAGGGTACTAGAGCGTGGCGCAATCTCAGCTCCAGTGACTTTGATAGGCTACAACAAGGAGCCAACAAAAGTTCAGTGGGATCATTTGATAAAAGTACCACCTAACAATCACGATACTCCCCTCGGAAAGAGGGGTTTACGCGGCCGACGTGGTCGAAGAGGCATGTTGACGTCAAACCATTGCAACATGATTCGCAATCAGTTTATTCTCAGGGAGTCTTCGTTCACGAAAGTGAGCCCGCTCTACGTTCACCTCATTTGCCCAGAAGACTTTCACACGATAGGCAACGGCTTCCTTGCTCCACCGATATGACGTGGCATGAAATATCAGGAATGCGGAATTCTCCAGTCGACGGCCTCATATTTGAATGTGTGTTCAAGCTCGCTCGCGTATCACACAATCACACAATCATGTCGCAAACAAACATCTTTGGAGATGCAAATGGCCCGTATCTTGAGCCAGGAATACGACGCATAGTCGTCAAGTGGACTCGGATCCGCCATTTCGTTCTTATCGGCGCAATATCTGCACGTGGTGCATGCAGACGAGATACTCCACAGAACGACAGTTCTGTGTGACACATCCAAGTCACACCTCTGGCGATCCATATGATTTGGTAATTCTTTTCGACTGTGCGTTTGATTGGGCTCGTGCACATCCATGGCCCGAAACGTTGTGGGAAGAATTACCCTCTAGGGAGACGTTGAAACTGTTGCCATGCGATTTTAAGAAACACATGCACTGAATTCGGCCACATTGCCTGCCAGCACGTGAGAGTATATGCTAAACCGGATGTGAAAGAAATATGGTGTCAGCCCTTCGAAGCGTTTAGCAGTGCAGCATGGGCTCAGGCATGGCAGCTAATGCTGAGTATGGTTTCAAAGGGAAGAGAGCTCTTCTTTTGAAGTCTTCCCGAAAGAGTACGATGGCCGAAAATGAGCGATGGATTAAGTGACATATGTGGGGGCAATTGCCCAACGTCCTAAATTGAGCGCACGAATCAAATGTCTACTGATAACATAAGCCGAAGAGAGTTTTCCTCATCACCCCTGTAATATCGTGGCGAACGATTCCGGATCACATCCGCATACGTACTCGGCGAGTGGAGCGAAAAAGTTTCTGTAGGCCATTCGCAACTTTTATATTGCTCACGTCAGATTGACTCCATATTACAGGCAAGAACCATGGACCAAGGCAGAAAGTTGAATCAAGAATGGCCGCTCTTCATGGGAAGGCGATGGATATGATGAGTCACACGCGGAACAAGGATAGCCACCACAATGGATTTACAGAGGGAAAAATCCTTTCATACAGGCAAGTCAACGCTGCGCCACCCAACCTTCCGTGACTTGCGGACAGAGCTTCAAGATTAATTGTCGAGACTACCACAGCAGCGACTTCAATGGACAATGGATTCGGTAATCAAAGAGGAATAACAATGGTTTTTGAATGGAGCAGTCTATGCAGCGGTGGAGGCATGTGAAGACAGGGCAGATCGTACGGCACCGCCTTGAGGTAAATCTTTTCACGCGGGTTGGTCTCGACCGGGCCGGACGTACCGTATAAAAGGCCGACCCCTAATACTGGTGATTGTCTTTTATTTTTTTCTTCTACATCGTCTTCTTCGCTCCAGATCCATCCCTCGACTTCTTGAGATCCTACCGGTATTCAAACCTTACCCTCTTCATATTCTCATTGTGTATTCGTTGTCGTTCAATGAATTGTTGTCGTTCTTTGCCTGTCACTCGGCAAGACCCTGGGGGAAACCATGATGTCATTCGCTCTTTAGCATTCAGAACGGGACATAGCCGGCTGGAATGCGCATCGCACTTGACAAAACTCGCGCTAATTTTTGGGCAACCTATTACAATCTAATGATTCGCAATAGACACATGTTTCAAAGAGCAAAAGTACTCAACTAAATCATCCAATGCCTGAAATAAAAATAAATAATAAATAAAATGAAAATAAGCCGCTCCATCATACAATGCCTGAAATTAAGCGATATGCCACGCTCACGTAATTGCTCGCCACCTGTATTTCCTGAGACTTAAGGGCATTTGACATATTGCGAGGAGCTAAGACTACTGCTCCACTGCGGTAGTTTGCCTGGGGTGGGGAGAGCAAGGCAGCGCCTGCTGCAGACTTTGTAATATGCGGCACAATCTTCTCCTTATGCTGTTTCTCCTTTCCAAATTTTGTCAGCCTATTTTTTCAGCCGAGGTTTATATGTTGTTGCTCAAAGGTCCATTCTACATTGAAGGTCACAATCCAAACGAGGTCTGGTTATTTCCATTGGACGAAAGAAACTGGAAGGAGAGCAGGCCATTTTCTCGGGAGCGCGATTCTTCGCAACACCACATTATCAGTTTTCCGGAGCTTCAGACGTATTCCATGCGACTCAAACCAGAAAACTATTACGTCTAATTTAGTAGCAGCGTTCTGATCAGTTCTAAGTACATTTAGCTGCATCAGTTCTTTCAGCTAACCTTATCAACATTGGAAATCCAGCGACCACCCCTTTCACCTTTGGAACTGTTTCGGTCCCTGCGTAAGCTCTTCAAACTATAATGGCCCAGCCCATTTTTGCACGGCTTGAGCTCAAACGACTAGTTCAAGTATGAGCAGGTTCCGCTGATTTCTGCCCTGATTCGAGTGGAGAAAAAACAAGCCTATCCGGATTTGTATTCAAGCATTCGAAAAAGAGAGAGTGGTTGGTCTAGAAAACATACAGTATTATTGAATAGAGCAAAAAACGCGCATCTTTATGACATGAAAAAACGTAGCACTCCAGCAGAATTTAATCAAAACTGGTACAGTGAAAATTAAATTGTCAAAAACGGCAAGAACTTTCACTTAACACATAGCCCTGTTAACAGCGAGGAGATGATCTTTTCCAGGACCAGTCAACATGCACTCGTCCTGACAAGGGGACCTTCTTCAATTACTTTTCCGAGGTGAGCTGCAAGTTAACACCAGTCATTACTTGCACCTTATCATAGTGATCCGTTCCAAGGCCTGGATTGCCTTCCGTACGGCATCTCCCCACGCAATCACTACCCGCCAGGGTTGGAGTCTTTCAAATTTCGCGGCCAGCACAATCGGTTGCACGTTGATATACAGTAGCGGTCAAAAAATTGGAAACTTTTTTATTTTTGATCTAGCGAAGCCAATAAACAACGAAATTGTTTCAAATCCCCACGTGTTATACAAAATTAAGAGTAGAATACGATGCGCAACAGGATTTCCAAAAATCTCGTACCATGGTTGAAAAATAAGATTTTTTTAAAGAATCGGCGCGTCAAAAGTTTGGAAACTTTCGGTTTTCGTCGTTTTTATACTTTCTTCTTTTCAATAATTGCATGTTTTCGTAAACTTAAGTATGATCATCAAGTATTTTGTTATTTTGAAGCGAATTCACGCAAAAAGAGAACTTTACTTCCATTGCAGAGGTTTCTCTAGT
>KZ346000.1:35534-48196 GCA_002352805.1 Teladorsagia circumcincta | reverse complement strand
ATTTTCGCGACATGTGGTCTTGCATTATCGTGTCATATTTTTTCATTCACCGAATTTACCCTTTGACGACGCGGAGCTCTACCCACGTGGTGAAGCTGTTATGCGCAGAGTTTAGCTGCAACTGTATAGCCCACAGCCGGCACCCCTTGGTACACCATTGCTATACTGTATCTCCACATAAAAACATGACTTTGTTCCCGTGGATGTCTGATTTCGAAGTCACCCTAAGCTGTTCATCAGCCGCCAACAGCGGTCATCTTCTCTCTTTGTTATCGGGGAAAGTCCTGTTGTGAAATGCGCTTACATTGAAGTCAAGCGCCTTCTTCCTGTTGGAGATATTGGACAGCGTTCCAATACTAGCCACCAGTACTGCTTGCTCGTGTCGCTCAGAATAGGCCGAGCCCATTTTCTATCCTGAAAGGCTTTAGCAGACGGACGTGGGATCTTTTAGATTTTACTGTTGACACAGTCAAGTCTCCCTAAGAGTTTCAGTGTAGTTTGGCGGAGGCTCAGTTCGTCGTCTCTCTTCAGTGTCCGTTTCTACACGTACAGGTCAATATCCATTCTCTCCGCCCTCTTGTAATTTACCTCAGAATTGGAAAGGCTGAAACCGTAGCTAGAAGTGCACCAGAGGCTAAGCGTTGCTACGCAGTGTTTTGCCCACAACGAGTGAGACTCGTTGTTTGTTTTTGCTTGCTTGAACATGAACGCTCAGATGACATGTTTTGATCATTCATCTTCGAGCGAAAGTTTTGCCTTGAAGAGCATCCGCTCAGTAGCGCATAAGATTTGGCATTATGCGCGCTGAATCGCTCTTTCGAATGAATGGCATCCCTTCCTAACAGATTGTGTTTATGATGAGAAACAAAGGTACAAAGGGAAGCGACATTTCAATGTTACCAACCTAATAGAATCGACGAAAAAGCAGGGTCGTAGATGCCCATAGAAGAAACTAAAGATCGCGGGGATGGCCTGGCTCCCTCAAGCTCTCTGTGGTAGTAACGACTGCGCCTGTTTGCCTCTTCCAGCTGTGTGTGTGTAGCCAAACCTATAGATTGCGATGTTAGCGAACCACCTCTCCTTCCTTACCGATTGAGTTCAATCAGTTCGGCGACTTGGGGGACGCCATCCTCTCTCCAACATTTAGCATACGGCCCCAGCAAAAACAAGGGCTGGTTTGCTCACATCATAGATTGCTAACGTATGTCAGTTCTACCATCTTCAGTGACTCTTAGTTCTGAGCAAAACTACTGCCTAGATTCAGAATGATGAGAACATCGTCACCAATTTATTCACTATCAACGACCACGCATATCTCCGGTGGTTGGCGATCCCTGGCTATGAAATGGTATGATCCTATTATATAGCGAAGATTTCGAACTCGATCTTCAGGCGATGCCGTGTTTTGGTGCAAAGACTCTCGCATTTCTCTCCGTGCTTTACCATCGGATGACTCGAAGGCAGGCTGAGGAAGAACCTATGTCCCGAAACTCCTCCCATAATCCCGAAACTGCTCCCAAAAAATTGTTTGAGGAGTTTCATCTGGAAATTGCAAGAAAGACCAATATGTTTGATTAATCGTGACATGCAGCAGTAGAAGGCGATCAAAACATGTAATGAATGAAGAGGCATATAGTTGCTTCTCCTGTATGCCTTGAAACTTTTTGTACTTGGTTGCCTCGGTAGAAACATAATCTTGTCATGTATACAGCTCTCTATTTTCATCTAGTATGTATGGTTGTGTGTATGTATTGGGTTATTGAAAATTCTGCCACACTTTGTCCAAATTTTTGATTGCCCCAACTTCTCTTAGATGGAACTTTCAATATGCAAGATTATCACCATTAGCATGCAGGAGACGCGCTTTTTCCAGGCAGCTTTTCAACCCTCTGACTTTGAATTTTTGGCGTTCGCTTTGAAAAGAAGCGGCACTACGAACCTTCCAATTCGAAACCCATAATTTCCAATAAGCAATCTTTCGCTACATGTATGCGTTGGGGAGGGGTAACACAATATTTCGCATCTCTAAGTCAACTTTGCGCACAGCTCCTGCCAATTTTTCAAGTCACTTAGAGCCGACAGCGGTCACCACCGCGGTACAAATATCCAGCAGCTTCCTGTAGAGAATCACTCTGCAACCTGGGAAAGAATCCTGAAAAACCCGAAGGCCTGCTTTTGTTTCTCCACCCAGCTTACCTCTCAATAGAAAACGATGGTGACTATCGATTGAATTACACAAATCTGAGCTATCTTTTTCAGTCATCGCTTTTGTCAACAGACCACTCCGGTGCGAAGGAAGAAGAAAAATCTCGACCATGGTCACGAGCTTCCTTTTCTCAGAGTGGAGCAACCAGTTTGGTACCCAATGCGAATACTCTGCCCTATAACGAATACTGTGATAACCTCGAAAACTGTCAGTAAGTGCGCCTCACCGTTGTTGCTAAACCATGCCTGATAGCAATCGGCTGCGGTTCTGGGAAGTCGAGTAAACACTCAATATTCACCACCTACATCCGACCGAAACAGCGCCTAACTTATGCAAAGGTATTCTATAATAGTTGCGAAGCCTAAGGAACAACGGGACACCATGGCCTGCTGAGTGACCTACTTCATGAATGCAGCACAGATGCTAGCTGCAACGACAAAAACGGTGTGGCTTCATAGCAGCTCGAAAAATAAAATAGGTTAAAGTAGTTAAAATAAGCTCAATTTAGAGAGAAGTTTTGAGCTCTAAATGTTGCACAAAGCCCTAGTGTGCGCTTTCGAGGATAGCACCAGAGATACACTACAATAATCCGAAGCCAAAGGAGTTCAAGAAGATTTTGATTTTCTTCCAAAGACTTTTGTTCAAAGTGTTGCAGGATTTTTTAAACAACCCAATGCAGTGCATTTCAAAATTATGTGGACACCTCATTATCCACATTTGAAGGTAACCGGGAGGCCATGAAACCCTCCTCAATCAATTCCACTTGGTCTATAACCTATGCATGATTCAGCAGATAATATCGCTTTACTTTCGTAAACAAGTTGAATGGAATCTTTTTCTTTGTTTCAAAGGTATTTGGCCACCTAACAAAAGGCGAAAACGTGACCGAGATCAGAAGTCAATGAGGTCTTCAGAGTTTCTGATGCTCATTTACCCTGTCCGGCATAATCTGAACCATGTTTGTGATAGAGCATCGTCCATCACAGCCCTAGTAGCCTTTACAGTTGCCTTCACTTCGTTCGCGGTTCTATACTGCCCGTTGTTAAGGTAAACTCGTTGAACAAGGGTCCACTATAGGGTTGCAGGAAAGAGAACACACAAGCCAATGTTTCAGCAACATTTTGTTTGAGCCATTCCCTTGGTGGATTGAGCAATGACGGAGGCGTTATGCTGTTTAAACATATAACTTTCTCCGCAACCTTCTGAGAAAAGGCAACACGCGATACTGGAGCAGTGCTTAGAATTTCTCAGTGGCCGTAAGCGATGACGGAACGGCAAGTTCTAGCTTCCCGCTGCTTGAGAAACCGCCGCAGTCCATCAACGGACCCCTCTGGAATTCCTTCTCGAGAACCTGAACGCTTCACCGCCAAGGCCCTTCATCAGTAAAGAGATTTACCCGGCCTGTCAAGATCGAACTTTTTTTGAAGTTGAGATCACCTGAGAAGAAAATGTACATGAAAGGATGTCTGTTTCAAACATAGAGAACTCTCGAAAAACGGTGTCTTATCCCTCTGTCGAATCCTGTGTTGCCATGTTTTTACAAGCGGTCTCCAATCTTGCTAACTCTTACTGAGCCTTGAAGTGAGCAGCATTTCTCAATGTCTATCCAGTGGTGTGTTCATTTGAGCGGATGAGGCGCGAGATGGAAGTTCTCAGGGGTGGTTAACCCATCTGAGCTCGGACAGACAATGAGGAATTCGACTGATTTAACTATGCACTTTCACATCTTGAGAAGCTGTGATCCAAGATGTACTTGAATTGGTTTTTCTTATGATTCCCGAAAAAAACCATCACTGAACGGCAGATTATCTTTTCACTAACATTGGCGCAGTTGCTCTTTTTTATCAGGAATATTCCGACAGCAGAACGTCTTCTCATCAGGGGAAACGATCGACAAATGATGCTAGGTGGGAAGGAACAATGTCTCGTAGTATCTTTGCTTTCCGTTCGACTCCCTCGCATCGGTTGAAATTTTGTCATTTTGTGATTGTAAACCTTTTTGTTGAGACATGTGCAAACAATACGTCGTGAGAAAGCGCGCTTGATAGCAGTCCGAGGGACCAAACGAAGAATTGACGGACTGGCTTCCAGCGCTTCTTCGACAGTATCTTTGAAAGATTACTGGTGGAGTCGGCGAAGCATTATTCTCAGGTTTATGCCAAGTGCTTCCGATGAATAGCCTATTGAGCTTTGTTATGGTGGTGGGCTGAAGTTGCATAGAGCCTCTGAATTGTCATGCAAACAACAACAAACACAGCCTAACAGCTCTGCGAAGCAAAGTAGTGATTGTTCGTCGAGGAATTAAAGGACTGCCTATTCCGTAATTGATATATTTCATGTGAAAAAAAAATCAAAAATTGAATACTTGGTCATCAAAGTAAATACATTAAATATACATCATAAACT
Organism: Teladorsagia circumcincta; assembly: GCA_002352805.1. Classification (NCBI taxonomy): domain Eukaryota; kingdom Metazoa; phylum Nematoda; class Chromadorea; order Rhabditida; family Trichostrongylidae; genus Teladorsagia; species Teladorsagia circumcincta. Next base: position 43,584 of record KZ346000.1, on the reverse strand, counting down.
CCTGGTGTTTGAAATTGAAAATTGACAGCGGCTACCTCTTATCACCGTAATTTTTGGCCAACCTGTGAACACCTGCTTATTACACTTTTGGTTATTTCACAAGATCCTGCAGTGGTAGCTGTGAGGTAAGGAGGAGAAGTAAAAGGGAGGAGGAGAGCCGCCAAGCCGGGAAGGGGGGTGATTTCCGGCAGTTGCCAGGGGTGCAATCTGGCGAGAATATAAAAAAAACGAAAAACAATGGTGATCCACAAAACGTAGAGAGCCATTGCTCAAAGCAGGTGTGACCAATCCATGAATCACGTCATTTATGGTCATGTTGTTTATACAATGAACACTAGGAAACACTAGGAAAAGTAGCGCATGTCCGAAAAAGAATGCTTGGTGCGAAGCGCATGCACAACGTGTTATCAACGTAGTAGATGAGCAAAAAGAAGAGGAGGTAGTGTGTTATATTCACTCTACAGGTGTTTTCTCCATCATCCCGTTGCTTTTCTATTAATGGCAGTGTTGGAGAATATGACGAACGCGGAAATATCAAATGGTCGCGCTCTGCTGGTTGTTACGAGGTATGGTGGAGCTACAGAAGACTCAGAAATGTTATTTTGTTTTGGGCATTCAAAGTGCTCGTTTAAACACTCTAACATCGCCAACTTATTGCCTTTCATGCTCCATACAACGGTTTACGGTAGAACGATTTTTACAAGAAGAGGGAGCCTCTTCCCCATGAGGAACGGTCACCATATTCCAGGCATTATGCAAGGATCACCAACTCTGGATCAAGTTGAAGAATTCGAGAGCTTCTCCTTGCCAGGAAGGCCACTTCATTCATTTTGAGAAGGTATGTACCAGTGCAACAACAATCTTGACACCGATCACTACCACAAGATGAGCACATGTCGTGAAGTAAAAAGGGCTTATTTTTACGACGTGGCACTTGACCACCTTTGTTGAGGAACAAGAATTTTGCCAATTAAGCCCTCCACTGTATTGAGCATAGTTGACCATTCCACTTCAGGGGCTAAGGTTTTCATCAGTAAATAAAATTTGGAAACAAATTGAAAATCCTAAGTGAGCTAATATGGACCGCAAATGTGAACTTCTATACGACATAATGCTCCCTTTGATTCTATGCGACATAATGCTCCCTTTGAAATTTGATTTACCCTAATGCGTATCGAACTGAAGTCGATAGTTCGTCGCAGGTTGCTAGCTAATTAGTCGCTAATTTGTGTGACATGTACGATACTCGGAACTCGGAAAATTCACGCAAAAGAAAAGCGATTCAGGGGGTCTTTCGTTTTTGCTGTACCTAAAGTAAAATTGAGCTTTTCAGAATCTAAAGGCATCGTTGAGCTCAGCTCCTAGGAAATCATTAGAATGTGCTTCCAAGTTCTGAATAATTTTTATCTCAAATTGCGTGATTCCCTCGGTTTCATCTCGAGGATGAATTTGAGCTCGCTTTAGGAAGCGCCACGTGCTCGACTTCATTACAGTGTGAAATTACTTCAATAATTTCCTTCGGATTTTGGGACCTCTGTGTCATTTTGAAGCGCTGAATGACGAAACATGTAGTCTCTATGCTCAACATCCCCAACTTTCGTCGTATGGGAATCTGAGTCTAGTTTTTAGTAGGATTACAACTTTTCTGTTTCTTATGAGGACGTAAGTTTTTACAAGTTCGTCGAAATCTGGGAAGATAGCGGCGAACTCCTACTGTCGCAGGTTAAGGTTAGTAATTTGTAGAATAAGATGAGATGCTTGTTTGCAGGTGAGCATTTTTCTCATTGTGGGAATTAAATGTATTCTGCGTCATGCCCTGATGGAGAGACGAGATTTTTCGCTCCCGCTTTGGCAGTCAAGAAGACAAGGCTGGAGCGGCAGTAATTACTCAAAACTAGCTGTAACGGATGACTGTCAGATCCGTAACTGAGAAAAAACAGTGTCCGGACGAGGAGACAACCAGGTTCAAGACGGATAACCTCGCCACAGTATTTGTATACATGTTTGTCCGCAGGACAGAATCCCGATTTTAGGAGGTAGTCACGACACCACACACTTTTTAGGCCATTAGGCTATCGCTAAAGTTTTGAAAAATTTTTTGACCCTTATTCATATTGCGCGAATGCGGCAAAGCAGAGCTATAGGACAATTGGTGGAAAAGAGCATTGTTCGTAGATCGTCACTAGCTGACCGATATTGTGCTTCGTCACTGGAAGTGAGTTATCGCCAAGTGAGTTATGTCCGATCGACACACCTACCAGCGTCTTCTGCTTCTCTACTACCGATCTAATCCCTCCGCCACTCAGGCCTGGAATGAGTCATGGTCGTCGATGGGCAGCAGTGCACCCTCCCTTGACACCCGCTACAGGTGGCACGCTCGCTTCTCTAGAGGTAGAGATTGCCTAGACGAAGCTCCTTGAAGAGCAAGCTCACGTTCCTCTGAAACCAGCACTCTTCGAGATTCCGCTCGAAGCAGACCTTCTCAAAGTTTGAGGTGAATGGAAAGGACGACTGCCTTCCTCAGTTGCACCATTCACAGGATTTTGCGCAGTTGTCGCCTTCGTGCAGCGCTCCCTGGAGTTATCCCCCACTCCCTAACTAAACACGAGCGTCGAGTGCGAGTCGATGTGTGCCGGCAATCTCTCGATCGTAAGGGAACGACGACATAAACAGACTTCGTCATCGCTAAAGATGAAAGGTGAATATCCTATGAACATACACACAGGAGCCTGCAAAGGCTATCATTGGAAATGAAGCAGCAGCCGATCGCGAAAATATGCGACCACAACAAGGAAGAGATGGTCTCAATACTTTTTTGCTCCACCATGAGATACTCGAGTGTGCTGCTGTGAGCGCAGGGGCATTCTGCGAACAATCGTGAGAGATGGTGCCCCGAGCCTCCATTTCACAACAATTACAAGAAAAATTTCTAGTTGGGATGGGCAATGCTCGACCGACGGAGAAGCTGGAGAGACTCGGCATCATCTGGCTACCCCAACCTCCATATTCAACTGAACTTACCCATAGTGACTACCATGTCTTTAGAAGGCTATAAGCTTAAGGCAGAAGGAAAAATCCAACAACCATCAAGAGGTCAGGTGTGCAGCACGTGAATTGATCGCGTCATGCTCCTCTTCCTTCTAATAGAAGGGCATCAGTGCCCTGTCTAATCCATGGAGAGAGGTCGTGGCTCAGAAGGGCTACTATATAGATTGCTAATCCTACTGATTCTACGTTTCTTTCGTAGAAATTTTATGCTGAACAAAGTGACTGATTTTTTTTCGAAACCTTTGGGACACCCTCGTACATCAGGCTCAGTACCAATTGCATCAATTACCTGTTCAATTTGAAGCCGACCTGGGACCAATGGGTAGATCGCAGCTGAAAATCGCTCAGCACACTATGGCAGGAATTTGTCGATTTTATCGATAACGTCTTTCCGCTCGGTAGTCTAGCACCATCGGTCTTTTTTCCTCGTTGCTCATCTCATGCCACTTTTGTTCCGCTCGCTACCGCGCGCATGTCAGTGTAGACTCCGTTGAAACTGAGTATAGCCGGGCTGTTGATGAGTAACACAGTGCTTTCAATAAACGTGGCTGATGGTATTAACGAAAGCAGATGAGAAAGTAGTAATCTCTCACAGTTCGTCAATACCGATAAACATCGAGCATTTTTCTAGCACTAACAAAGTCTAGCAGCCGAATGACCTTCGAATGTCTCGTGCTGTTAGATAGTTGGGCTGCTTATTATCAGCCTTCGAAGTCAACACTACCATGCTTCGAATAAAGGGATGGTATGACGGTCGAATAATCTCTTATGCTTGTGATGAGATAGAAATAACAATGATTATCGTCATTCCACAGACACAGATCATTTATCAAGCTCGGACAGATTAGCGGTCGAATGGATTACGACGAAACCGCGAGGAAATGAGATGGCTTCTGATCGCTCAAGTGCATAATAACTTCAGTGACACTCGCCTTCCAACACTTTTTATCAGCTTCTATCCTCTACTATCACTTTGTGGTCACCATCAAAAATGCTCCCGTTCCACCCCCTAGACCAAATCTGCAATACAACGCCTAGATTGCTTGACCTTGCGCTGTGGATGTCGTAACATTTTCCTTCAAACGCTTCTTATCAGCCACTATGATAGTGTTATCTATCATATTGTTGCTATCACTATGCTGTTATCCTTTCTGGTTCATGCTCCCTCTCCTCCCGCTACACCACAGTCGGAAGACAGCGCCTCACTGCCACTGAGCCGCGCACCATGCATTTCGTGACTTTTGCGTTCTGACGCTCCTTATCAAGTTTTATCAGCTGTTATCACTTTTCGTTCACCATCAGATATGTTCTATTTCCACCCGCTACTGTGACTTACTACTCGAGTCTCGACTACCCATCCCTCAACCTTCACTACTATTCCGTTTCGTGCTCTGAAATGGTGGTCATGTCGTACAAGTTTGAAGGGAAGCACTGTCCAACTCGAGTCACTACCACTCACCACGATGAGTCAGCTATGCGGGCTAGTCTAGAGTAAGAATATCGTGATATCAGATCAGTGATCGGTATTAGTATGAATACCACTTGTGATGTCATTATTCTTGGATGATCATGGTGACAGCATGATTATCACTGTATGCTCATTACATTTTCGTTGCATCCTCATCTCACTCTACTTAGGTTTCATGTATGACAGTAACCTGTGGCATCTTTTTTTCGATAATTCATTGTACGCTTGGCGCCGCGCGGAGTGTCGCGGTCAGCGCGACCATTCAGCTTCCTCGCGACGCCCCTCCCCTATGTGCTGGCACTTTCATTTTCATAAAGGTCGTGAGCGACCGGGCAATAAATTGGTTTGTTTTTCCCACTAAACGGCATCTATCAGATAAGTGCCCAAACAGGCACAGCTACATCACAGTCGGAATACAGCCCTCACTGCCACTTAGCCGCGCACCATGCATTTCGTAACTTTTGTATTCTGACCTTAAGGTCTTATCAGCGATCATCACTTCCTGATTCCCACCAAATATGTTCCCGTCCCACCACCTACAGTGCCGTGCAGTGAAGTATTCGTTTTCACTTTTTTGAACGTAACTCCCTCAGAACTCAAGCTTTTGGGGTGAAACCCAAACAGTGGGTGCACCGAGTAGTTGGTGACATTACACTTTTGTGACGTTGCAGCAGCTCCCTTTCTCACTGAAAACGGTGCCATATTCGGGTATTGTATGCCAACTTCCATTTCCACTTGTCATAATTGGTGTGTTTTCATGTGAAGGGCTATGCGAGTTTTTGCTGTTTTGAGTCATTTTCATGTTCATTATGAACTACTAAGGCCATATCAAGACATTTGAGAGTCCTTAGCTTGCCGCAGGACGGGGCCGACGATAGCATTCGCAGCTCCCATAAAGGCTCAGAATCTAGCCAAGCTACCCTACTCCAAAGAGTTCCAATACGACGTGTTCAAATGATCTGGGAAAGATTCAAGGACACCGGGTCTGCCGGAGTCAGAAAACACCCAGGAGCAGCGAGAATGTCTTCTCGCTTAGTCCACAAAAACATTGTTCGGCTTGCAAGTAGTGGTCTGCATCTCACTGCAGCCGACATCCGCTGCCAAGCATCGACCCACGAGGGTCCAAACCTATCCGTAGACACCGTAAATGTCGTCTGTAAGATGCTGGTCTTTTTGGACATCACGCAGTGAAGAAACCGCTGATTACCGCCGGGGACCGCGAGGCGCTCTCGATTGGTCTTATGCTCACAAAAACAGCAGTGGCCAAAGGTCGTCTGGAGTGATGAATCGAAGATTTTGCTATTCGGAACGGATGAAATCAAGTTCGTGCAATATCCTTCTGGTACCGGATACCATCCAAGGCATCGGCTACCGACTGTGAAGAGTGGCTGCTTTGCGGTGACGGTGCATGGCAGCTTCTGTGGCAAGGAAGTTGGTCCCTTTCATCATATTGAGGGTGACATGGATTGCAAAATCTACTTCAACATCATTGAGACTGTTATCTAGCCGCACTGCTCAAAGTGGGTTCATTTTACAACAGTACAATTACCCAAAGCACAAGTCAAAGCTGCTCACCAAGTCGTTTCACGACAACATCGTCCCTTTGCTGCTGTGGCTATCGCGGTCCCCCGACTTCAACCCTATCGAAGATCTATGGGATAAACTCGAGTTTACGTTAAAGACCCCGCGGCTTATAGGGAGCACGAGAAGTTCCCTCAACTGACGATCGCATAGGAGAACATCCCACGGGACAAGATCGGCAAGCCCATCAGGTCCATGCCACACTAATGTCAAGCCGTTATAGACCAAAAGCTTTCCGTAACAGAGTGTTGAGTTGTAGTTGCTATCTTTGTTGTTACACATGTTGTTGTGTTGATGGTTCAAAAATTTGGAAGGGTTGAAGTTTGAACAAGTGAAATTGTATTTGACAAAAAAAAATTTAAAAAATTCTAAAAAAATGTTCCATATCACCTACACTGCTACTGGCTCGCACTCTTATCACATTTAGGTACGTGCATCAATGGTGAAAATTTCAGAACAAAAGCTTGAGTTCCGAGGGAGTTACGTTCAAAAAAGTAAAAACGCATACTTCACTGCACGGTACTGTACATAATATCCTGGGATCAAGCTCTAACGACTGCTGGAACATGCGCTACGAATCTCGTGGCAAACACACACAGACTTACACATACACGCACAGACATACTTAGCGAATTACATGTGGTAGGATTCTTTTCCTCCCCCTCACCCGTTTCCCCACTGACGCTGCTTCATTATTCAATACTCCTCATCGTTAGGTGAGCGGTGCCCTTTACGCGCATCGTATGCAACACTCCATCTTGGCTTTGTAACTCGCCCATCGTCGTCCAGTCCTCTGCCATCCAGCCCTTCCTCCGCGTAACGAGACAGTGCCTAACGCAGCCCTGCACGCCGACGAGACTTACCCCATCTCACGTGAGAGGATTTCTACAGAAGGCTGCAAATAGGTGTCGTGAACATTACAGAAGGAATCGTCGGGCAATCCTGCATCTTCGCGTTACAAGCACCTCAGAATAAACCCTTTGACAGCCAGTTTAGGTTGGATTCCTACCTTTCCTGATATGTGCACTGTGATTTTCCATAAAATGCTATCAAACGGCGTACAATACTGTCCGCAATCAGAAAGTGCTTCTTACCGTCTTTAGGTTTTTCCTCATTGCCGATCGACCTCGCTTGCCTTTGAGGTGCTCTGTGCTTGAGGCCGTTCCTATTCCGCTATGGCTGCTCACGGAATATCAAACGTCGCCCGGCCTGTTTACATCACGTATCCTCATCACGCACAGCTCATGCAGCCATCGAGGGCTACAGACGTCGATCGGCAGCGAGGAGAAAGTCCAAATCGGTGGAAAATCCACTTTGACGCAAAATGTGTTCTGTATGAATTGACACCTTTTATACGAATTGGATACCACGGACGCAATATTCATCTGCGATCGGGTCTGCGATTTTATTCGCACACTCAAATAACCGTAGTTTGCGACAGCTAGGAATTTTGCTGCCACCTTTTCAATTTTATCTCTATCTCTTAAAATATCTCTTACAGGGAAGGATGTAGGTCGGAGTGGCCGTTTGAAATGAGATGTGCACCACTTGATGAGTCTTCAAGCGCTGATTCCAAACCTGCCTTCCTGATCTGCTGAACGATTCTCTGAACGGAGTTATGAAGCAAAACAGCACAACGGCAGTAGGCGTGACTCACATTCAAAACATCGTGGGATCGGTCCCTTATCGTGATTGCGTTTTTGCATTCTTCAAACATTTATTCAAAAAGCTAGCGGAAGCCGTTTTGCTGTTGCCCTAAAGAATGGAAAACAGTAACCGCGATAAGGGCCCTATCCTACGACGTTTTCACTGTGAGTTCCGTCCACTGCCGTTGCGCTGTTTGCTTCATAACTCTGTTTAGAGAATCGTTTAGCAGATTAGGAAGGCAGATTTGGAATCAGCGTTTGAAGTCTCATCAAGTGGTGGACATCTCATTTTGAACGGCTACTTCGA
>KZ345999.1:65160-76016 GCA_002352805.1 Teladorsagia circumcincta | reverse complement strand
ATATATCCCTTCAAAAAACGGCGATTATGGGGCTTGGTAAGAATCACCCAAGCTTTACATTCTCGATAGAGGACGTACCGCTTGCTCGTGTTCACCTAGTTCGCGATCTTGGTATTGTTTACAGTGACAAGCTTGACTTTGATGAATACATACATGGAATAGTTGCTAGTGCAAGCTGCAGAGCAAACTTCATTCTGAGAGCATTCAAAATGCGCGACCCGGTGCTGCTTTTTCGGCTATTCAACCTTTACGTTCGTCCAATACTGGAGTATTGTTCGCCGATATAGTCGCCGTACAAAAAGTTTCTTGTCGATGAAATTGAGAAAGTTCAGAGAAGTTTTACCTACCGCTGTTTCGTCCGTAAAGGAGTGTCGTTTCTATCTTACGATGAGCGACTTCTCAAGCTGGGAGGTGAATCGCTCGAATTCCGACGTAAGTTGATGGATTTCGGACTTATGTATAAGCTCACAAATGACGAAATTGACTTGAAGCTGACAGACTTCTTTGAGATGTCCCCATTAATCGGAATATCTCGAGGGCACCCCTATCGCTTGCGTCCTGAAAAACCTAACACGCGTGCATACGAAGGCGCGTTCCCTGTTAGAGTCGTTTCGCTTTGGAATAAGCTTGATTCAGATTTTTTCACTTGGGACCACTCGAAAAGGTTTCAACTTCAACTGTCGGTGCATCTTAAATAACATCTTAGTGCTCCAGAAGCGAGTTGAAGATTGTTTGCCATCAGGAGATTTCGTAACACATGACCCTGCAGCACTGCTGGTGCGCCTCATAGCGCAGTGCCAGAAGTCGTCGCTCACAAGGGAATGCTTTGAACTTCCCATGAAGCTTCGACAGAAGACCTAGGGGCATCGATAGAGTCTTGAACTCTGATTTCAAATATGGACACAAAAACTGCTACGCGAACTTTTTAAGAAAGTTTGAAGCCTTCAAAGTTGACAGGAAACGGCGACCATTTCATAAGGAGAGCTAACCGATGGCAATTCGTGGCGCCGGCGGCGCAGTGGTAGAGTTTTCGCTTTACAGCCGGCTGGTCGTGGGTTTGCTCCCGACCAGGGCAGAAATTTTCGCACATTGTTTTTCGAGTCCAGCAAGGTCTGTTACTCAAACTTTTGACGTCTATTTCACTGTGACCTCCTAACGACTCCCATTTACGGACTTTTTGACTCAATGGAAACATCTGACTCCAAACTTTCGTCCGTTTTCACTTCTATTCCAGCTAGGACTCCGTCACGGAGGACAGCAGCGAATTTCGCTGCTGGCTTCCTTTCTTCGCGAGTTGGAGCTTCGCTGTCTTCAGGTGACCCGAATTCAGCGTAAAGTATTGAAACTACCTTTGCGAGGGAAAAAGGCATGGTCAATGAATATGGATCGATAACGTGTCAGCAAGTCCATCTGATCTCCCGCGTCAAACATTTGAACTACCCGCTCAGATAAGCTTCCTGTTGAATGGACGTCAAAAAATTGAATAACAGACCTTGCTGGACTCGAAAAACAATGTGCAAAAACTTCCGCCCTAGTCGGGAGCAAACCCACGACCAGCCGGCTGTAAGGCGAGAACTCTACCACTGCGCAGCCGGCGCCACGACTTGTCATCAGTTAGCTCTCCTCATGAAAAGGTCGCCGTTTCCTGTCAACTTTGAAGGCTTCAAACTTCCTTAGAAAGTTCACGTAGCAGTTTTTGTGTCCATATTTGAAATCAGAGTTCAAGACTCTATCGATGCCCCTAGGTCTTCTGTCGAAGCTCCATGGGAAGTATAAAGCATTCCTTTGTCAGAGGAGCGCGCTGCCTGTTTCTAGCAGGGTTCGGGGCCGCCGCAGTCCAGAATGTTTGCTGACCTCTAATTCTTCTCGTTTGTGGCGCCTACAACATTATCCTTTGTCCAGCTCCCTTGTGGGAGGGAACCGGACAATGCAAACCATCCACTTTCTAAACATAAGGAGTCACCTGCACAAAAATGTAAGTGGTTGTGAAAATCTTAAGGCCCTCTGGCCAATACTGATATTCTTTCGTTTCAGAGCCGTCAACTTCTCTCGCTTACCTATCACTAACTCTTCATGCCAGTATCTGTTTCCTCTTCCAACTAAGCTGATATTCCTTATCTGTATTTGTAACTTCTCAAATATGAACATAGCCCCCTTGTACATGTCCAAATTTCCCCTCCCCCCACCTTATGGCCCTAGGAGGAGTTGGCGGACCTACTAAGTTGGTATCCGGAGCCGTCCTGCGCCAGCGGCTTGCAATGTTGGCGGGCCATTGCCCTTCGCCTCCTTAAGAACGCCATACCTCCCCCCTCATATTCCATCATCTGTAACTGCAATGCTACTTTATGTTCTAAGTTTTGCCTCAATTTATTTATTCTTGTATTCTTGTCATATGCCTATTGTGATTTCGTTGCTATTCATATCTTAATTAGTCAACCTAACCTTGTATTATACAATAGCTATAAATAAATAAATAAATAAATAAATAGATACTGGAGTCGATAGGGGTCCTGCCAAATGTTTCAACACGTTAAGTTTCACTGTCAGTAGCGCCCTATCGACGGAGTGATAAGCTGCCAAAATCCACTTCCGGTAGGCAAAAATCAAGACTCATCGATGTGGAAAGGGCGGCGAGGGGTGCGTGCTAGATTTGATACGCTATCCGATTTTCATTCTGGAGTGCACCTTATTCTTAGCAGCCGTATCTCCTTATCGTATCTTCCATGTGATTACGCTCGTCCGAATTTATCTACCCCACACCTCATCGATTGATAACGCATGGGTAGCAATTTCAACGTGGTAGCGAGCGTGAATGCTTTCTTTAAGTAATTTCTAAAATCAAGAATCCGATAGAAAGTGCTCTTAGGGATAATTTCACGCTAATGTTTAGCGAGAGTGGGGCGCGCCAGAAAAGGGCCGTGGTCCCATGAGCTCGCTTCCTGCAAAACCGCATAGTCGTCAAAGGGTTAAAAGGGTCTCCAAATAAGATCCCCCGTTCCCCCACCACCACTGTCACCACTATGCTGCTCACATAGTATCTGCGTTTACGCCCAACACGCTCCAGCTCCGCCTTTTTTTCCACCTCTTCCTCACTGCGAACGCTTGACTTTACTCCACAAATTATCTGGGTTCCTCCATTTGGTTTCTTCCCTAACGTTTCCGCCAAGATCTTCAAACGAAAAACATCAAACACATCCCCCCTTCCCCACAATAACGACCCCTCCTAAACGCTCAAATACGACTCCAGCGTTTGGAACTGCGCAACACACGGTTGGCCCTAGGTGGAACACAAGAGTTTTCCCCCAGCACATCTATCATGTTTTGCTCACGAGGAATGCTCAATTGGTCAGTCCACCCATTTGTGATGAGGTGTAGTTCGCTGTTCTCGTCTTGCGACGCTGAGCTCAAATCCGTTTTCGCTATCTGCGGAACAATTCTTTGAAAGAAGTTACGAGGGATTTTTCTCACAGTCGCGCCCTACACAGTGCCTTTCAAAGTTATGCGAACACCTCAAACTGCTTATTCGAAAGGTAACTAAGAGGCTTCGTGCTAGGAAAGCATCCCCAATCGATTCCTCGTAGTCTATAACCCACCTATGTAAATCATTTATGTAGCTTTTCACTGTGCAACTTGAGGTGTCCACATACTTAAAACACACTGTATAGGGCGCCACTGTGAGAAAACCCCTCGTAACTTCTTTCAAAGGGTCGTTCCGCAGATACCGAAAACGGATTGAGCTCAGCGTCACACGGCGAGTATAGCGGACTACACCTCATCACCAATGGCCGGACTGACCATTTGAGCTTTCCTCGTCAGACCAGCACTAGTAACAAGTGTTTGAGGACTAAGGCGCCAACAAAATACTTTAAATCATGTGTATTTATTAAGACATTAGCAGTATTAACCAATACGGTCGAATTTTGGCTTGCGAATGAGTGCGCAACAGTGTGACAGCCGAAAAGAGATACAGAAGGAACAACGCAACAGAACGAGATCATCAAATCGAAACAGCACTTACAGAAAACACAGAATTTGCAAGAGAATCAAACAGATCATATATACAAGAAAATCCTTTCAAGAGTCATCTCACAGCGTATCAGAAGCCGTCTGATTCACATAAAAGTGAAAATGACGAACTTCTCAACACAATTACACTTTCGCAAGCTAAAATACGTGCAGAATAAATATCTGTGCCTAGACAAAATCAGAAATGAGGAAGAATGATATAATGAACTAGATCATCTGGAAAACATGTAAATGAGGTATGAACGTGGTAAATTTACAAGAGCTCCCGCACAAAGGTCATTATATAATCTCGGATGCAGAATGGAAACAATAAAATGCCTGATTATTATGAACAAAGTACAGAATAGAATCGACCCTGACCGAAGGATTTGATCACATTCACGATCACTGGACTACGTTTGAGTTGACTTGTGCTGGCTGCAGATTAGAGGAAATGAGGCAAAGAGGTCTGTTCTACATATCGACATCGTTATCGGCAGAAGTTTCCATACATCCATCAGCACTTTCGTCCTCGTCTTTCGGAGCAGCACTAATGTCTCCCTCATAGTCGCTGTCACCATCGTTTTCCATTCGATCCAGAGACAGCAACATTTTTCGGAACTAAACTTACACTATGTACTCTATATTTCGGAAAACGAGAAGAGCGTCGAGTGCAGACCACACACCAGAACTGACGATGGCAAGAAAAGCCACGTTTTTCCTGGTGGTGGTCACTCGTGATGTGTGTTCTGCACTCGACGCTCTTCTCGTTTTTTGAAATTTGGTATATCCGCTGTTGTGTCCGGTAAGGTATGTTCGAATGTACATAACAGTCAGGTTAAGTGGTATGAAAAAGAGCATTCATGGTGGAAGGATTCACCATGAACACTCTTTTTCATACCGCTATGAAACTGCCACGTGCCGCATATGAATAAGGGGAGGAGTTGGTGCTGTAGCTCCTGCGGCCTCCAGTAGTCCAAATCTTTGCAAGAAAGGATGCTTCAAGGTGAACGTGAAAGCGAAAGCGAAATGGTTACCCCATCTTGGAGCTTCGCCTCTGCGAAAATTGGGCAAAAAATATAGACGGCACCATCCTTTGCACCACGTACCCCCCCCCTCCCTACCCATTATTAAGATGGCCATACTTGTGTATTCCCTCATAACGACCTATTTTCAAAGCATTACTTACGTTACAGATCTTCGTCGCCAAATTGAAGTGACTCTGAATGCTTTGCCTATCATTTGCTACTGGATCGGTGTGACCGTCACGTCGACGACCTCCATCAAGAGCCGCAAGTGGGTTGAACATTGGCACATTTTTCCTCGATGACAACGCCTTCTCGTAAACTTTGGCCGCTTCCGATGGAGAATACTCTTGAACTTTGCTGAAATTTACAAAGATAAAGTGAGAGAATTGTGTTCATTTGTATCATGCTACTTGCTCCACTTACGCTTCCGTAAACCCATAAAGCTTCATTAGAAAATTCTTGAGGTAGAGTAGAATAAAGCACGCTTGGCTGTTATCCATGAGGTCATATAACGGGCCTTTCTCTTCAGGGAAACGATCTGTAAAGAACATAAATAAAAATGAAGCAATTCTAGCGAGATTAGAGAACAAGGATTACTATATAGAGCTTCAGGTTCGAATAGAAGGTCGTCGTCTTCGAGCTGATTCTTCGGTGCCTGCTGCACAGGTGAGTAGTACGGTTGTCCAGCTCGCAGGTGCGCTTTACATTGAATGAGCAATGACTGCCCCGACAATGACACAATCGAATCAATGGTATGGATCACGTATAGCGGCTCATCCATAACCTAAATTACATCATTAACAACTACAGAAAAATTCACTCGATATTATTGGGTTGTCCCATAAGTCCTGTCTGAATTTTGTTTAAATTCGAATTTCTCAATCCAAATTAGTATTACTGCGAAACATATTGGTGTGTTAGAGAGTACATCTAGACCGTTTGCCCGGAGATTTTGGAAGGTCAACCCTGCATCGGAATTACTAACTAGGAGTTGAAATAGACCAATGACAAAATGAACGATTATGCTTTACGATATTCAAATGGACGCCGATGCAAGGAAGCCACTAGTGAGGATCAGCGCTGCGCTTGGCTCAGTCTCTGCTACTGATCGGGCACTGAGCTAGTGGTTCAATCGCAATGGCAAAGGTGATACGAGCTGTGAAATTCAGCTTCACCCCAGGCCACCACTCACTTTCGATGAGGACCCCTGGCGCCATGGATTGGAGGTGCATCCGACCGTTGCTTCCAGAAGTTTGTTGCAGACACTCAGGCGCAGTCACTGCACCATCGCCCACCATCTGAATGGGAACGGCTGCAGCAGAATGAAGCCCGGATGGGAACGGCATGCACCGACCGGCCATACCGAGAAGCACGTATGACCATCTGCGGGAGTCTTCTCTTGCTGCCGCATAGACGGGAGTTTTTCTGGTCGAGCACCAGTGGGGATGAGTCACGGGTCCATGCGACGGTAACACGCAGCACGCCTGGTGGCTACCTCGCAGCCAGGACTCACCAGCTTGACCAAATCCCAAACTCCATGTTTGGAGGATGTTGTTCTTGATTTCCCAGTTACAGTGGTTACCTTGTTTTCATAACCGCTCTAAATATACCGACAAGCATTGCAAATACCATCGTGGAACAGCTCCCGAAATCGGTCGCAGCAGTGCAAGAAAAGCTTCCTGAACGTCGAAAATCTCATTTCTCCGAATTCCGACCCGACCTCACATTGCAAAGATAACTCGCCACCTTTTTAGGGAAAATAGCCGGACTACGATAACCAACCCACCATATAGTCCTGACATTACTCTATCGGGATTTAGCCTTCGCAGTGCTTTGAACTCGCAGCAGCGACAGAAAAATGTCAGTGAACACAACCACCCCAAGAACGACCTCACCCGATTTGCCAACTGATAGCTTCACTCATTCTGTGGAGCGATCACCCAAAGCTTCCCTGGGAAACGAATGCATATTAGTGATTATGATGATTGTCATATTTTTGATTCATAGGTTTCTGATAAAGAAAAAACATGAAGAGAAGAAAGTGTCGAAATTCGGACAGGAATTATGGGACAACCCAATACATCGCTACACTATTTCTCATTTTCTCATTACACTGTATCTCACACCAGTAAATTCATCACTGTTAGGCAAAAAAAACGAATAACCGAACCTGATAAGGAAACATCGCTATGTTGTCAGCAACAAAAATCCACTCCTCAAGCCGAAGTTTCTCCCTCGAATCCTCGCTGAACAGCCTGAACAATAAGCACTGAAGGCAGGCAACCACGAAGAGTTGCAAAAATATTCTCTCAATATTTTAAACTGTGCTTGAAAATAGAATGAATGCAAAGAAGAAAAAGGTTGTCCCTAGAACTGAGTTCCTAATGCGAGCAATAAGGGCTACGTTCCGTAGAAATGATTCAGTGTGGAAAACGTATAACAAATGTTGTAATTCTGTTGGTAGGAGAAGACTCTCCTACAGAACTTTTTTCGTCAAAACACGAGAATCTACAGTGAATTCACTGAGAATAAGTGCAACATAATATAATAGAAAAGTGGCATACCTTAGGACACTGGTGAGGAAAGACCTCCGCTGTTGTCGATTTGTGCGAAGACGCTGATATAAACCGCTTAGCACAGCCTGTCCGTCATTGGAATGACGGGGAAGACCGGTCGAAGGATCAATCCGAGCTGAACAGTTTGACTTAAGCCTCGTTCTTATAAAATAAACCATTTGATCGCTAACCGCCAGTGGTAGCGTATGGAGAGACATCACACGCACGGATACCGCGGATGATGTGTTCGCCATTAGAAGTGGATTCACGAATTTGTAGCTGAAGCTGATATGCCTTACGCACACCCTGAGTGGCGGTACTCTAAAAAGGAAGAAACTCAATGGAATCACAAAAAAGGATGAAATAAAAATAGAACCTGGATCATTCCCGCGTATTTTGTATCAATATCCTTCAGCATGCCCTCTACCCGACTTCGAACAATTGGTAACGGATCCGTTGTCATTGCAATAAGTGTCGCAATTGAAGTGCCCGGCGTAACCAAACCTTGACTGTACGTAAGATTCGCCACCTGAAATTGTTAGCCATCTCGGCTGGTAGCAATCGCATACCAAGAAAGACCTGATTTCTCTGCTCCTATCTCCAGACAACTTTTTCTCTCTAAAGATCTATCCATAGTTGCTTCACCTCTCTTCAAATCATCCTTTGTCTCCTCTTATTCTATTTAAAAGTATAAGTTCCCTCAATTATCCAGGAATCAACAAAAGTTTCTTCGCGTATGTCCGAAGCTATCCACAACTGTTTCTTTTCATTCTGCAACATTAAGAGCCGCAAGTGTTGGGTCGCGTTCACCGATCTCTCTTTTTGGTACTGCTTCATGGCGAAGTCTTGTCCTCGGCGACAACAAACGACAATGAGCGGCATACGCGATACTTCAACAAGGAGCAGTGCCCGATGAAGGAGCCATGGGGCGCAGAAAGGTCCGATGTTACGCACAAGCGCCCGCTGTCGCCGAGGACGGGCATCGCCAGGTAGCAGTACCCGATAGAAGACGTTACCCAGTGCACGACTCAGGAGCCGCAATCGCACGATTCCGTCACTCGATTCAATCAAGCGATTTGAACGAGCGATTCAATGGCGACTTTAGCCACAGCTACCCCTGCGATTTCCACGCCGGCTGTGACACAGTATGTTACTTTGACACTCCACGCACTTCCAGGAATGTCATCATAACAGAATTGTTAAAGCGAAGGACGAAAGATAATTGACAGAGCTCAGAAATTTCTTTACAATCATTGGCAAAGCTCACCTGTGCAGAATGGCATCGAATCCCACTATGACTAGAGAAGTAACCCTGCAAAACAGCTTGCCAGTAGATCTGAATCACCGTCGACCCAAGACCAGATCCTGCTTGATCCATCTCCTTTAAATTCTCCTGCTCCTTCCCTTTTCCAACTGAAATATAGAAGTTAATTGCCGACCAAAAAAAAACTGAAAACAGGTAATTCGGACACACTATTATCAGCAGGAATGACGTACAGTTTTGATCGCCTTTGATGAGCTTCAACTCTTCCGATTTCAAAAACTCTTCCAAATTTTGCAACGCCTGTAGTCGCATTTGGGTGAAGTTGGGATCGTCAGAGCTGAGCAAGACATGGTACATGTCCTTCACATCGCGGCACATCAAATACTCGGGATACTTGGCACAGAGATGACCTATAATGAAATATTTCTAAGAACTGCGCTGGTCGAGGCTAAAATAATAAAAAATACCGAGGGCGACGAACGCTTTGAAGCGCAGAGTTGGCAAGTTGCTGCTTGAGAAAAAGAACAGGACGTCGAAAACATTGTCACGAATTCGTCTGAAAACACCGCAATAGAAAATCCAACCGAAAAAAAAACAGTAAAAACAAATACTGACCGTGGCTTTTCAGGCTCCTCGTGGTTGATATCTTCAGCATTGCTCAAAGACAAATCAGGTCGAACAGCACTGGCAGGAAATATCTTTTTTTCGAACTCTGGATCTTTGATAATAGAGTCAAAATCGAAATAGCGTGCCATAACACCCACGCCACAAAGGAACCTAAAATATCCTTATTTATCAATGGAACACGCCTGAACTAATACGGTCAAGGCGAAACAGCACTAAGTAATAATTTATTATTACTACACTATTTCCATCACAGCTTTCTTGAAAATCTGCGAAGAAGTTTTGAGTTTACGTTGCCACTACCTTGATAGTGTATGATGTAGAGCACAGACATAGAAAACCACCACGGAAAAGAAAATTCGGGATCACAACGTACCTCTGAATGCGAAGCACTTTAGGATTATCCAGTTCACGATTGGGCATCATCTTTAGGCCATTCTTAACTCGGACAAGATATTCTGAAAACATACCAAAAATAATACTCCTTAAATTATGTTTAGAAATAGAACAAAATCTATAGCATACTTTATAGCGTTGAGAAAGGCCAACCGAGAAAAAAAAACTTGGAAAAATACACCAAAAAATTGAAAGAAACGTATAAAATAAATAAATGAATGTCAAATACAAAATGCAAGTATGAAAGTATACCTAAATAAGTTTTGAAAACTGCAGCGATGGCAGGGACTTCAGGACGTCCGAAACGATGCCAAATAGCTGACATGCAACTGATGGTTACGGTAGTAGTTGTTACACCGCTGGCATTAGCTGTTAGATTCGCAAGAGTTTGATCCTGACTGAAAATCGCACAGGTTGAACTGATCATTTCATTTTCCAAAAACCATAAGCACGACTGCTCTTGAAGAAAAAAAAACTAAAAAGTGAAGCTAGCTCGATTTATTGGACTTCCTCAGCACTGCCATAAACTTATGGAAATGACTGTCAACTACGTCAGTCGTGGTTCGCAGAGCTAATCGCACCAAAAAAAGAAGTCATGTGCTGTTTTACCACTTCTCTAACCCCATACAAGAGTTCGCCTGCCGTAGACACAAAATGTTCTAATTGTTAACTGACAATATTGAAAACGCAATCTTACAAAACCACTCACGTGGTAAGAAAGGCATCACTCGGGTGGCTCATGAGAGGCACAACTCGCTCTAGCATACCAATGACTTCGTTCAACACCTGAAATGCACTCGTTGCACCGTGTTTGTAGGTGGAGATGTTACATACGCTTTATGCTTACCATCACTTCTGACTTCTGCGTTGCATTCATTGAAAGATAGGGTTGAAGCGTTTCTGCATGTCTAACAAGAAGTTCGGGTCGAACCTTAACAATCACAATTTACATTGAAGTCTCAACTCAACACAAAACTAAATCAA
>KZ345999.1:0-10367 GCA_002352805.1 Teladorsagia circumcincta | reverse complement strand
CTCTACGATACAAGCTGTTACAACTGGTATTCTCCTCTACCGTAGATGGTTTGTCAGCAGTAAAAGAATCTTGAACAAATATTTTCGAAGCGACAGAAGAAAAAGCAGGCAATTTCACCTAATGACGCACCGCCACTTCGATTGTAGTTGAATCCACAGTAGGAGATGTAGCAGTGGGAGTTTGTGACACAGTCAGTGCGTTTGTAGGTGGAGCAGAAAGAGATAGAACTCCCGTGAGCGAATTTGAACTACTGAAAAAAGACAGCATGAAAAATGGCAAATTATAAAATATGGAATAAATAAAATGAACGAACTTGCTGGCAACGCTATCAGGCCTGGCCGGAACATTTGCTATAACATTGAACGGGGCATGCAAGGAGTTCCCGTTAGAACTTGGAGAACGTGAGTTGGAGTCGTTCAAATATTGTAGGAAGTGAGTCGACACTGAACGACAGTTTTTGAAGAATAGAACTTTATATAGAAAAGTTGCGAAAAAAAGATATACTCACGGATTCCATCATTACTGTTTCCATTGCTCGCAATAGCATTGAAGAGAGTATTGCATTCGTCGTCCCCGCCTGCACCAGAAGGAATGACTGCTCGAACTGGTGCTCCGCCGGTAAGCATCGATGTTGGTATTGGCGTTACTCGTGGAGTTGTCAGTGGAGACGCAACCACCGAACTGCACGCAGAAAGTGCTTGCTATAAATATAAATCTCAAGTGAAACAGCGCTGCTAAGGTGTGTCAAATGCGAAATTCCTACAGCTTCCGTACTCGACCAGGAGCAATCTCCAATGCAACCTTAGTTTCCTTACGCAAATTCACTCAAATTAGAATTCTTCCTCCAGCTCTTTGCCACCAGGTTACCAGAAAATAAAAATAAAAATTCGCCAAGGCCTGTGATAAGCGATCCTGTTTGCCGCCATTTAGCGCTCATGACAAGGTTGGGTCCCATACACTGCAGCCACAGTTCCCCATAAAGACGAAAAGCTCCTTCTACATTATGCGGTTAAAGACAGCGATAATGATACAGGGATTGAGAGCGGAGAGTGCTCAACGATGCGCCAATGGCGAAAAAGGAGAGAAGTCTGTCGAGAACACGGATCCACTAATTGGCCCGTTCACTTTCAATCATGGATGGCGGCAGCAAACTGAAGTGAGATGACCTCTCGAAATAAAAACGAATGATGCCGCTACCAGCGGCAGCTGGCGCGAATTACCGAATAAACTAGTGGGTGGAGCGGTTAGGGGCATTACGGTTTCAAATACAGCTCAGCAACCACCTTTCGTGGGGGAAGAGATACATACATTCGTTTCCTTGGCTGCTTGCTCGCTACTACTTCGAGTGGCGTATATGCTTCCCCAGTGCGCATAAGCATTATCGTAATCACTTCAATCACTTCCTTGCGCTACTCAACCTTGGACAATGAGGAGGTGCCACGAGATCTGCACAAACCCGCGAGCCGCGGCTGGACTACCTAGGTGTGTAGAGTGTCCGAGTCGGAGCTAGTATGGCTTCTGCTTCTAAACGAGGATCAGGAGGGATCACAGCCTGCATATACGTCAAGAGATTCACCCACCTGGACACAGGAGAGACTTCCTCCCTCGGTTTAGTCGGTCTCATCGCGTTACGCGGTATAATGAACCCTTCACCGGCTGCCAGCTTTCAAATCACCGACTTTTTGTCAGCAGTCAGACTCAACCCTACGGTTGATGAGGGCAATGACGCAAAGGACGGAATTTCATTGACATTAAAGCAAAAATGGGTCGGAGCTACGGCACACCCGATGGCGCCGTCGCATACGCGACATTATCGCTCTTACCACGCTGACGACAACGCGCGTTACGGCTTTTTTGGCAATGAGGAGCAGACGCAATTCTGAGGGCGGGCCAAACTCACATCTGTGAATTTTGAAAACAACTATGCAAAATATGGGAGTGGTTCAGACAAAAAGTGACTGTTCCGCTTTTCGCGAGTAAAACTTTTCTCTTTACGGGAACCCCAGCTCCACCACTGCTCGGAGCCGAGGCTGCCGCAACGATAAGTTTCGCGCGAAAAGCGGAAAAGTCGCAATGTATCCTAGTGAAGAACACCCGCAAAACATGAATGGCACAAACCGTTTCAGCAATATTCAGTGCGTGGAAGTCCTTCGACGGTATAGTGGTGGTATTCCGATCAAAAGAATATGTAATGGTAATGAAAAAGCAAATTCACTGTTTTTGTTGTGAACGCCAAAATTATTTTTGGCGTGATTATGTCAGGAGAACTTACATTTTCCTACCCGTATGGGTTTGTATCTACTCTACTATTCCTTTTTATTTTCACAATACGGTCATGAGAAGGAAACAAGGAATGAAGCGAGGTGGTAATTTCGTAGCGCTCATAAGCCTTTGCTAAATTGAAGTATGTATATTTGACCATACGGCGAAGGATGTCGTTTACAGTTAACCTCTATTTCGGAGAACGAGAAGAGTGTCGAGTGCAGACTTCACACCACAGGTGACGACGGAAAGACAAAGTTTTTCTTGGCCATCATCACTTGTGGTGTGGAGTCTGCACTCTACGCTCTTCTCGTTCTCCGAGTTAGAGGATATGGCGCGATCCAAATGAATATAAATCATTCGGGAACAGGTCCTGCAAGCGAGAGAAAAAGGGATGACTGGGGTGGTACGTGCAACCGCGACACAATGTCCGAGGCCGCGACACAATGTCCAAGGAGGGACGCGTTATCGCGTTAATGTGTTGAGAGGGAAACTTCGCTAAGAATCTTCCGCGTTGATCTATGACAGTTTATTCTTTGAATCGGAGCATAAGTTCATCTTTTTTCGTTATCTAAAAAGCACAGTTTTGGAATTTCGGCCACGATGCTCCCGCGGAAGGGTTAAAAGCAAAGAGATAAAAAACGCAGCTAAACCAACACTGAACAGTGGAAAGCTAGAACGAAAGAGATCACAGTAACCATGGAACACTGAACAGACGAGAGAGCGCACACTAGTGCAAATGACCCTTGTGATTTATTAAAGCAACAGTCCCAGCAGGGTTGAAGAGGGCGTGGCGGATAAAAGTCGAACCCCCTCTTGCCAGCCGTGGAGATCGCGTGATTGGCTGCGGAGGCATTTGTGATCGATCAAGAGCTGGTGCGACCTTTGTCCGCCACGCCCACTTCAACTCTGCTGGGACTGTTGCTTTAATTGACGACACCTCAGGTGTTGTAGGGCAGATGGACAGAGGACGTCTCCATCATTCTCAGATATTTGTACCTGATCCTATTCACAAAATACCAAATGCCCGACCATTAACTCGAGAAATGTGATTTCTGTTCCTTCCCCTTTCGACTCAAAAGCTAGTCGATATCACTAAGAAGGGAGGGGTCTTTCAGGACGTAGAGCGCTTTTGCAAAACGGTTTTCTGCACGTTGTAGACGCTCCTGGGCGGAACGCAATGTCATGGTCCATTTTTCCTGAACGCTTCTAAGAATGTCAAAACAGTGGTGAAGAAATGGCCCAGAGTTCGACCCTCCGTGGTCCAATTTTTGCTATTCATGTTAGTGCCTCCAAACTGCCGTCAAATTACGAGAGTGACACCTATTTGGTGGCGTCATCTAGCGGAAATCTGAAGACACCATTCTAAACTGTAAAAATTAGTCATTTAGGGAGACCAAATTTTGGAACATCTGTTCATCACTATCCTGACATTACAAGAAGCGTTAAGGAGAAATGGAGTTTGTGTTCCTCGCACTAGTTTCTACAACATGAACGAACTCATGTTGCTTTTCTACACAATTCCGGACTTCAGACGAATACCACACGTTCCTTGAGAGTGAACGGCGGCGTCCACCGGCGTGCTCTGGTACGCGACAAAGACGAATGATGACAATATAAACACTCGCTCAAAACGAACGACAGATACAGGATACATTAGGTTGTTGCATTTGAAATGTCGCACAACTTTAGCTTCACCCCAACTCGGCTTCATTTGAACCTCCACGGGTCCTTGAGCATTTATTCAAAAGAGGAAATCTCGGAGTATAAAAGCAACTACTGTTGCCCATGCCTTTTTGTTTTTAACCTGAATTTTTTTCCTTCGAAAGACGGCTGATCAAACTTCGTGGGTGTGCACGTGAATTTTCAATGACATCTTGTGGAGCTGAATCCAGCTCACACGGTTGCGGTAGACTCTCGTTAACAAAAGGTAACTTATATCAGACCGCGCATTTTCTCGGCGAGGAAGAAAAACATTGATCTCCGGAGGCATCAAATCATCAGCAAAGATTTGCGAGACCGGGCTGACGACCTTTGGCTTCGCCCCAAACAGCTTTTGTCACACTACATCTAACTACTGCTTATCCGAGCCACAGGGGCACGCTGTGAAGGAGAAACAGTTCTGAAAGTGAAAAAATTAAGACTCGTGGTGCCCAAGTTTGCCTGCGCACGATTGCTACAACTTTTTGAAAAGGAAGCCGAGTCTTTGCGTGGAGAAAAGAGGAGCCTAGAGCGATAAGGTAGTATCAATCGCTCGTTCCGAGGTGCCCAATTGTTGCTGTTCCAACAAAATTTTGTGTATGTACAAAAGCGACATTTCAAACGCAACAACCTAATAGATACAGGTGGGGGATGGACTTCTATGGAGCCGCACCAAATTAATAGCTCATGCAGAGACCCCAGCTAAAAATTGGCTTAGAAGAAAATTCCTCAATAGATGACATTACATTTGCGACTATTACATCCCCATTGCATTCATTGATGTACTTGATGAATGACTACGGTGGGCACGAAAATCACAAACATGAACTACTGATGAAAGATCGGCCCGAATGTTTTTGGAACAATACTAGCCCCATTCACCTTATATTCGTAACATCGATATAATTGTGAGATGAGTCAAGAAACGAGGCCATAAGACGATTGTACAATTGCTTATACTGCAAAACCGAAGGATAGGAGTCGTTGATACGATTATAGGGCAACCATTCACGTGAAGCGAATATATAACTGCTCAAGGAGAAAGGAACTATTTTTGACGCCATGAGGACGGTGAGAAGATCGCGAACTGAGTTTCATTGAAAAAATTCAAACAACACCTCAGAAAAGGTAGAAGGGAAAAAGAGAATGAGAAGGGAAACAGATTCGTAAAACACCGTAAAACAACACCAACCTGGACCTGAATCTCGTACATTTTCTTCATGGGGTTGATCGCCTTTGGAGCAACCAATTTCTGAACAGTGTAAAATTACCCATCAAACAGATATAATACACTACTGATTTTTGAACTTTCGAATGCAAATATGTGGCCTGCAGCACACCGTAGCGAAGAAACTTTTACCAGCCTTCCCTTTCCTAAGAGGGGCTTAGTACCACCTCCTTGTTGTTATTTGGTTACTGAACAAGTACACAAGCACGAAATTATCAAATTTAAAGGTTCACAAGAGTTTGAGGCTGCGTCGAGGCGCTAGCGTAGAAGCGCACTATGCATTCAGGTAGAGAGCAAGGCGCATCAAAAAATTCTTTCAAGAAATACTTTTCTGAGTAGATTTGGAATCTGTACGACGTCTGCTTATGAAAACGGATCAAGGTTACCTCATAAGTAGGAAAATGTAGAAAAAAAGAAAAGAAAAGAAGAAGAAAGAAAGAAAGAAGAAAATGTAGAAAATGCTAATTTCAATCAGAATTTTTGTGAGCATTACTTCCAATTCCACGTTTGAACTTTTTAGCGCAAGCGCGAAACTTTTGGCTTTTAGCAATGACCTTCTTCTTTCTCGTTCAGTGGGGAACTCTTGGCATAGCAAGAAAGTACCAAATTCGAGCCTTCTAATAAGTTTACAAGGGATGTCGTTCAGAGTGTGCAGGGCTCCCCCAATTTCTTCACACTTTTGGGCACGGCCGCGGCGAACGCGGCCGAGTTGATAGTGCTCGCGAACTCTGCAGGTGAATTTGAAAACGCCTTTTCAGCGCAGTTTGCGTGCACCTTGAGTGCTTTTTCAAATTTACCCGCACAGTCCGCAGACACTATCGACTCGGCCGCGCTCGCCGCGGTCGCACCCAAAAATGAGAAGGAAGTGGGGGAGCCGAGTAAGGGGCTTCGAAACAATTTTTGCGTGCTGTAGAACAACAATACCGTGTTTCGATTTCGCTGAGCGAACCCCTGAAGGTCAGAAAGGGTCGAAAATTTTTGTTGAGAACGCTATTTTACAGCCTTGGAGTGACGTTTCGGACTTCTAGAGAAAACCATCTGCATATCGAATATTGAACGCTTGAGTTCTTGTGAAGATCATGGCTTTCTCATACTCGTTTCTAGCAAACTTTTGATATGGCAGAAAACTACGGGGTTTACGTCCTCTAACAAGCTTTCCATTGTTTCCCAACCTTCTTTTTTTTTGTAAAAACCATACGTCAAAACTTGTTTTCCTTAAGAATTCGAAACAACTTATTCAGTGGATGAACAGTTCTTCATAAACTGTGAGACCTGCGCTTCCCCGAGGAAAAAATAATCTTGGAGAAGCTCCCTTCAAAATCAGGCTTCTATAACTTTATTTTAAGACCCTTGAAGTCAATCTTCCCATATCATTGGTCGATGTCAGACTTTGCGATTGGAGCGATTTTGCACCAATTGCAGGAGCGATCCGTAGGTCCAAAGGGCGAGCGACGGGAGATTCACCCGAGCGGCGCCGAGCCATTGATGGTCGGCGGAGTTAAACCTCCCGTCGCTCGCACTTCGGAGCGACGAATCGCTCCTGCAATTGGTGCAAAAGTACGATTTCAACGAGGTCGTCGAGAAACCATAGACCGTTACGACGACCCCTAGATGCTAGTTAAAAGCTATCTTGTATAGTCACAGCTAGTGTCTTTGGTAAACTATTCACCACTCATCCCATTGAAGAAAATACGCAGCAGCTTCAGAATGGAGCGATTATTGTAGGCCTTCTTGAGCTGGACGGTGATGACGGATGATGTCATATTCTGAAGACGGTGACAGCAGTGAAGGTGGGCCTGCTCCTGCTTATGAGGGGACATCCAAGCAATACATCGACGCAAAACTCCCGATTATAGCTGCAGTCTTTGCATCAAAAAGTTTGACGATGTGCGTCATGGGCAAAGTGACTTTTTTTGCCCCCCCCCGTATGTCCCCTAGCTTGGGGGGTTTGTCCCCGCGATGGGTACCCGTCCCCTCGAAGGGGATGGGTACCCGTCCCCTCGCCGGGGCTTGCTGCACCCGGCCCATGGTCTGCATTACGGCATCCCGCCTCACTTGGAATGTGATTGCGACACCCATCTCGATGTCAATTAACAAGTGGAGGGAAGTCGATCCAAGAAATGTCTGTAGCGCATGGGAATCGCACTGCGAAAGTGCAACCGCAGCTGCTGAAGGTTCGTGAATCGAGTAGGACATGCCAGCGGTATCTCTCGAAACAATGCCTCCTCTTAGTTTACGACCGTTCTCCTACTTACCGCTGACTGTTCTGGTTTAGTGACGAAGGTACGAATCGGTTGAGGTGCCAAAACTTCTCCAGAATTGCTCGTATCAACCATTTGATCATTTCGAATTTTTCCAGATTGATGCTGCACTTCCACCTGCTCGAGAACTTTGCTGAAATGAACGTTGATTTACCATTTGGGGCTTTCGTAGTAAAGCAAGTTTTCAAAGTTGTGCCTCAACAGTAACACTTTCTAACAGGTGGGTAGGCGCCGGAAGCTCGCCAAATAGGTCACAACTTAAAAAGAATTTGCAATATTTGCAACACTTTTGTAAAAGTTTTGAAGTCTCTTGGAATGAAAAGTTTGGAGTATTAGATTGCTGGTATACATTTAAATCAGAATGAGAATCAGAGACAGAACAACACTCAAGTGATACTTTTTCAAAGACGGGAAATAATGACCTAAAGCTGATCGTTGTTCCGTTTGGAGTGGTAAACTTCGTTGGACTCGCTAAGTATGCAGTTCCATTGCCTTCTAGTCTCCGCAGTTGCGATACAACTGCATGTGGTGGAGACGTGTCATTTTCTGAAAGAACAAATCGTAAACACGCTAAATTGCAGGAAACTGAGATAAACATGTAAACATGTGCGCTTACCTCCACCACCTACACTGGCCAATCGACTCAATCCATTGATGGTAGCTTGTGTGATTGCATTCGGGTTACCGGCATGAGTATTGACGGAATGAATTCGTTTGCGACTCGAGACCATAGGAGCTCTACTCTGATACACGGCAGAAGACATCATATCACCTCGTCCCAAAGGAGAAACTCCCGACAACACCGCAGCCAAAGTTTGTGCTGAATCACCTCCATTAGTTTCGTTTTTAATGGGCAGGCTTAACACCCACGTTGAGACGAATAGGAGCTTGCGTGAAGTTCATGACGTTCAGGTTGCTGGAATCCACTTGAGAGCCGAACGGCACTTTGAGAGTCAACCACGACCACACCCAGATGCTGTTCATCACCTCCTGCATTCGTTACGGTGACCCGTCGCAAATTCGGTGCTTCGACTCTAACAGGCGTTTTGGAAGTCCTGAAAAGTAGAAGGAAATAGGAAACGCTAAAGACAGTTCAACTTAGAATAGGGGAAAGCAAGGGTGCACTCAAATGATGGTATACACCTGGGAAGGGGTAAAAACATAAGCCTGCGAAGCATATCACCAAAAATCTGTATCATGGAGATGAGGTCGGCAGAAAGCTCATGGCAAAATTTTCTTCGAATGTCTCCCTCTGACAGGAGCAACCCACTATCCATTTCCTTCACTGTCTCCAAAATGTGAAGCATCCGCCATCGCAGGTAAGCTCAAGCTGCCTGCTGTAATTGCTTCAGCATAGAGCAGACATCTGCGATGGACCGTCAATCGAACCTTCAATGGACATGTTTCCACCTGCCATGGCTATGGTTGATATGAGAACTGAGAACGAGCAGAACTCCTGACATACTGCAATTCCAAAAATGTCTTACGGTCCACGGTTTCACCGCCACTGCCTTTTCAAAGCTTGGAGGCACGTTCCGGGATTGGGCACGCCCACCTGTTCCATTCCTTGAAGTATTAAACATGGACAGGGTTGATAACCCGCCCCTTTCATGGCTTAAAAATGCGAGACAAGGGCAGTAGAAGCTCGCTGGACCCGCAATCCACACCCTGGCTCACAAGCCCCGCCTCCCCCTGTCGGCTGCCACGCTGGAGCCGCAATAAGAGCGCAATCGCGTTGCGGCAGCGTCATCATTGCGGGGATTGTACGACATCCAACCCTTTTGGTGATGCGAGAAAAGTGGTAAGCGTCCATCCCCTTTCCACACCCATTTTATCGCGGAGCTTGCCTTTAATAAGCCGCGTTGGCAATCAGTGTGTGTGAAGCATCTTGAAGCAGAAAGACTGATCGTGTACATACAGATTTATGGAGCCCATGCTAAAAGCGATGCCAAAATTATAAGTACATTCAGGTGAGCGATTTAAGTTTTGCATAGGTATCACTCAAAATTTACGGGTGCGAGTATAGATGGCCGCGCTCTCGCTGCTGTCTCACATGGCCAAAGAAGTCGAAACGCACGCTGTCGCCAAAATGTTGACTTCGTTAACATCCAGTCGGATATTTCCATCTCAACATTCAGGTGCACATTCCAAACGACTAAAAAGCTATGATAACCTTATGCATGAACGACATTCGAAGATTAAACAGGCGAACATGATGCAACGCGTTGCAGCTCATCAAGATCCTCAATTTCTTCGCCTTCACGCTCAGTCCTTCTGGACTCGTCTCTATTCGGTATTTGATGGGGCTTAGTTCAGGGGATACACTAGCGGATGGCTCTCCTTTCCGACTATTCACGCTCTTCAATTCCATATTAATGTGCATTACGAGAATCGACACTGGCACCTCATTCCTTCTAAAACATAAGTAAATACGAATGTACGCCTGGAAGCATGACCAGCAAAATGTACATATATGAGTGCCAGATGTGGTAGTTGGCGTTCACTTGACATAGGCTCTGGAAACACAGATCCGCTATCTCACATTAAAAAGCTCCGGCGCACAGCGGTAACCACCTCGGCTGACCGACCATGAGACATCAAGGACCGCATCGTGGATCACAACAAGGTAACCAAACCGCATGCTGGTATTGGTCCTGCACAATCATAGCCAGTTTTTTTTTCAGAAACTTGTTTACCAGTGGCTTGATCAATAAAGTGATGCAGCTGTTTGAAACCAAAGCAATCACGCAAGGAGTCCTCGTTGACGATGACGAATAACGTCATATTTTGAAGACCCTAATGAGGGCTCAGCGAGGGGAGATAGAAAAGCTTGTTGCTTACTGCAATCATTACTAATTAAGTTTTATTTTAGGAATATCTGCGTTCGAACTTTCACCTGCCTCCATGGGCTCAA
>KZ345998.1:74624-84851 GCA_002352805.1 Teladorsagia circumcincta | reverse complement strand
ACTTTTTCTTTATGACAGGGCGCGACCACATGTTGCAAGGGTAACCCAGAACACATTGGCATGATTTGGATTCACGGTCTTACCCCATCCTCCGTATTCGCCAGGTCTTGCTCCTATGGATTACCACGCGCCCCGTTTCCTGGCTCACTTCTTAAAGGCTAAATACTTCGACAACTATCAACAGTTGAAAGCGGACACAGACACTTCTGCAACTTGAAACCTGCCGAATTCTGAAGGAGAGGCACTTGTTCCCTTGTCGGCCAATCGAGGACTGTTGTAGGTACTTGTGGAAATTATTAATCGGAAAAAAGTTCAATTTCAAGAAAAATATGAGTTTTTGAAATTGAGGGCCGAATCCGCCATTACTTTTGTTGCGACCTAATACAATAGCGCTAATAATCTAGGTTCATCCAACGATTTGCGGCGCATTAAATCCGTCGCAACCGTCGGCTCGCTATAAGTCCTGGAGAAATGGCTCGCGCGGTTTGATGGTTACCCCTTCGGATAGCACTGCTCAAGACCGACGAAATGATATTGTTACTTTTTGTTACTTTATCAGCTTCATTTCTGAGAAATTTATCATGCATTACCTATGACCGAGCCCTTAGCCAGCGTCGCTCGCTATACAAGTGGAAATCGCCCGAGGAAATGGCAACTGCGCGTCGAGGATTCTCGCTCTCTCGCACAGCGAGCCGTCTGCGCTCTCCACGCGGTGCATTCACCCTCGACACTACTCTTGCGCAGTGGAGAGCTAGGGTCGAGGAATTCTTCGACCGCTATTCAAACTGCTATAATTACAGGGTGCGCTAAATTAATAGCGACAAGGTTTTTAAACTGCTTAACATGAGCATGCAATTCAAGAAAACCCAGAATGCAGTAGTCTTCACACTCCAATTCTGAATTGTGAACATTCATCGAATTTCCCAATTTGCTTCATTGCTATTTACACGGGCTCTGAGAAGCATTGAGACCATTTACTGCGGAACGCAATGTGGTGCGGCAGAGCGACGCGCCTACTCATTCTGGAACGATTTCTTCGAAGAATCCGCAGGATTGTCAAGTATTGGAAGCTTCCAACCAAGATTGGCGCCGACGTTTCGGTGCTTTCATCTTCTTCAGAGCCTGGAAAACCCTGAAGTCACTTAGGAAACTACACGCCCAAACACTACTTCAACCTACAAGAATTTTCTTACCAAGCTCTGAAGAAGTTGAAAGCACCTAAACGTCGACCTAATAAAAGTTACTGTCAATCTTGATTGGAATCTTAGCAACTACGCTCTCATATTCTGGACTATGCCCTGATTTATACATGGTCGAAGATCGACACTAATATAGAAACCTTGCTTCCAGAATTGACCCACCAGCGTAGTTCATCAAAACCAAATCTGAAGTGGTGAACTACAACTCGTTGAAGCGCTTAATTCGACAAAATTAGCTTTGTACCGGTTCTGTACCACACCTACCTTGTGAGTGGGAAATCTTCCCCCCTAAAAGGTCTAGCAAGGGCTAAAAACGAAAATAGGCGTAGAATTGCAATTTGTCCTTTGACTAGTTTCAAAAAGTCCCCTTGATTCCTATTCCTCGTGAAATACGCGAACTGAGCACGCCAATTCTATCGCGCACCATCCTTAGATTGTCGTGGTCATCTTTTCTGCTCCAATAACCGTATTCACCTGGTGGCACTGCCGAACATACCTGGAGGGGAAGCAGTAACAAGCTTTCTCACATTTCATTTTCATTGGAACCCCAAATTGAAAATGCTTATTCCAGTTTCCCTTGAACAACATTTATTCCATTTTTTCCTCCTTTTCTCATCCAGTTTTTCAGGTTCGCAATGACAGCTCCAGGCAAACCAACGAATATGAAATTCTTGAACACATCCATTCAAAGGTAACAGCTGAAGCCATTGCGCCCATTTTCCGTCCCTGTACCTTCATTACAGGACTTATACTAAAGTCTTTCAGTCTCACAATCAGTTGCAGATGTGCAATTTTTATTTTACTCATGAGTGTAGAAATATCCGTCTGAGCTGTAGGCGTAGAGACGATTAGAAACACCTTGCGTTACAAGGAAAACGAGCTTCGAATATGAAGCGGTAGGGACTGATCCTGAAGTGAATAAAGAAAGACCGAGAACACTTTATCTGATGGGCTCGCCTTCTCGGCCATTGCAAGACAAAGAGGGAGATACATTCTGAGAAACACGTTGTAGGGGCGAGAGCACAGAACAACAAAATTTTGGGTTATGTATAGCAGATGAGCTAGATCTCGCAACCGTGAACGTACACTGATGCTCTAGACATCCAATATTTCAATTCCGAATGATAAGCTTGTAGCACCCTTTTTGAATGTTTTGCTTCTGGCTTGAAAATCCAACAACCTCGCGCTTCCCTTTACAGTCCAATGAATTAGAAGATTGTGCATTCGAATAGGGCAACACTAATTTTAAGGCTACCGAAATGATCACCATCTCCTATCACATCAGGTCCTTTTCTGAATTTTGTCAAGGCAGCGTCCACGATAGGCTCTGGAAGGTTCGCATGGGACGTGAGTGTGCCAATGGTGCACTTGCTGTAAAAAAGCAGAGAAATACGTCAAGGAACGGGACACACTTGTTTGGCCACCTCAACACGCCTTTCATCGTGGAAACGCTCTTAGATAGACTTGCAGAAGAAATTTCCGAGTTACGGGGCGCAGCAGTGTTAGCAGCATATGCTGCAGGTGCGCCCTCTAGTCTATGACCGACTGGTTCGCGTCTGCACACAGTAACCCGCGTGGTGGTAGCCAATCACGGACGAGTGGGCGTGTCGGCAGCACATGCTGCTAACACTGCTGCGGCCCGTAGCTCAGAAGTTTCTGTTACATGTCTACCTGAGCTCAATCTCCTATCCTGGCAGCCGAGCTACTGTTTCGTGTGGGGAATATATTTACCCTAAGCGCTCCCTCTTCATCGTAATCGCTTCCTTTTATAATATGCGTGGAGGTTTCCAGAAAATTTCAAAAGCAAACGCTGTATATTGCGGTAATTGTGAAAATTTTGCCGAGCACGTATGAAATCCAAAGTCAACCAGAAAGAGCCATACGAAGCCTCCCACCAAAAATAACTCTGAACTATGCTTCCACTACTATAATAGCTTTTTTATCGAGGTAACGTATCTTAAGAAATTTAAGATCATGCGCACATTTGGACTCTATCGCCGCCAAGATATGCCAGCTTACTACGTACCGGACACTTTGAAAGATTCTCATCTTCTGAATACCCTGGTGTCCAAGGTTGGTGCCAAACGGGATGATTTGCACAATGCTTATATTTTTCTAGAGTGAGTTCTGTATTCAGACTGACTTGCTGCTCCATCGAGCGTACAGATGGCGAGTGGAAGATGACGATGATGACGACATGATAATTCCAAGGCCTAGAGCACAAGATTTGCCTAGAGATCCGTGGTGAAGTGATCCAAGCAAGAAATTTAATGAATTTTTCTATTTATTCTGCTTTGAAGTATTTGCTAGTGTGAAATAGTTTGGACTTCAATGAAGCGCTTTGAATCACTGCTTCACCTCATGAAATAAATAATAGAATGCCTATTCAGCCCTACGAATAAGAGCATCGCTGAGTCACCGACCGTGCTCGCAGTGATGTGTTAAAGGCAGAATTTACGATGCAAAGCTAGTCCACTGGAAATAAGGGTTGGTCAGTAGAGCAGGGCTGAGAAAGAAGCCATATGAGACAGCCCAGAACCCGAGAAAAAAGGGAAGAAAGAAAACGAGAAGAAAAAGAGTGAGAACCCTTTTCACTTGCCCGATGATTGCGCACTGATAAGACTATCATCGTTATGCTCCCTTCAACACTACGCTCTCCCTGCTATCTAATCTCTCGCTGAGTATGGATCTGTGGCGAGTGATAGATAGTCGCTGGGCGTGGATCGCCAAGTGCGCCAAGAGTGAGGCCATGCTAGACCGTCAGAGCTATATCTTTTGCTGGCAATTGCATGTTGGTCCGCACCCTGAGCAGGTCCGTTTGACTCTCAATCAGCACAGTACGGCTTCGGGTGGACGTATTCAGTGTAGCGGTTGGAAAGCCTTGTATAGGGGGCTATCTATCGCGTAACAGACGGGCGTTCTTCCCTCCTGTCCATTTTTGGATTCCTGACATGGATCCAAAATGCCTCGGGCGGAAATTTGAGTCTCTTGTTCCATGACCTCTACCGTGACTCCAAAATCGTCCCTATTATGACATTGGACCCTGTGGCACTCTGGCGCAGAGGAATTGCGCGACCTAGCCTTGCCATCTAAATGCCCCTCGACCCGCACATAAAAAGTTGATCTAAACATGGTAAGTGTGGGGAGTTTGCTGGTCGATACTCATAAACTCGACTTCTATCTATTTCGGGTCCGAAAGAGGGGAACTCGACAAAACATTAGCCAATAAACTGTAAGTATCAACCTCGTGTGTAATTCAACAAAGCTATACTTTATAACATACAAATTTACGCAAGAAGATTCAATTCCCGAAGAGAAGCAAACATGGAAACACCGCAATCTGAGATGGATCGCGGGTAGGTCGGGCGGAGACAAGTGAACGCACAGAAAGAAGTGCACCTTTGGGGCGGCCACGTATTGGGAGAATCCTGTTTAAAGCAACACCCCCTTATCGAGTTGGTGGGCTAGAAGAGGTCATAATGAAATAGTGGATGACGAGTTGATTGCGAATGACAAAAGAAACGAAGAAAACATGGGGCCCTTCAAAATAAGGGACGGAGGTGATGGACGAGTTGTCTAAACTAGCTGGCATTTCTTGATGGCTGGCGCAGCAAGAAATGCAACTGCATTCGCGCATGCACTAATACAAGTAAATATACAGACACCGAGACGAACAAGGAAATATAATAATCCAAAGGATTAGGTGAGAAAAAGTCACCAAGATGCAGGCAGCATTGCTTCGAACGCGCTACAGTTCACAGGCAATCGCGCAGGGACTACGCAGTCGCGCGAGGACACGCAGCCACGAGATTCGTCCAGCGGCCAGAACTAGCGGCCAGCGGCCAGCTTTGTAAAACCTTAAAGCCGTTGTCGCGCACTTTTGAGACGCGACAACGGCACATCTGTGCTCCACGTGGGTTGCCCTATCTCACCCTGGGAATCATTCTTCAAGTTGGCTCCTCGCGGGGGTGTTGCTTTAAGGGTTAGAACTTGGAGAATAGATACAATTTGATCAAAAGAATAGGATGAAGTAGAAAAGATAAATATTACTGTCACGGGCGAGAAAGGCCGTATGAGCTCCTAGTGAAGGCGCTCGCAGAATCAAGTAGAAGCGTTCCAGTCGTCAACTTTGTGACAGATATACGGCGGGAATTCGAACGCGTAACAGTCCTTCCGGTTTTTCGAATTGTTCAATAAAACAAATGCGTTTTTTTTCGTCTTTGCGTTCTTAAAGGCGAAATTCGGACTCAGACCCACCTAATAAGCCTTTAGAGTGGTTAGAAGTGCGTGGAACGCAGATGCAGAAGAGTTCCACGTTCCTGCATCAAAACGCGTCATGAAGACGCTAGCCGCCAAGGATTTAGGCACGCGCCACCAGATGAGGCTCGCTCCACCCACCGTTCGATATCTTGTCTGCATCGCAATGGTGACCTGCTATGCTCTCTCTACTCGGAATTGTCTGCCTCTCTCCGCGCTCACGTCATCTCTCATCACTCTGCCGATCTTTTGAAATACCCCGCAGCGTAGGGCAGAAAGCTCGTATTTTCTCTGTGTTTCATCATTTTTTTCACCCTTTTTCCGATGGCGGTTCACCTTCTACTCCTACTTTCACATTTGGGTAGACCACCTCATCAATTCAATCCTGAATTTTGCCTTTAAGGGAAATGATGGCTCTCGAGTCAGTGATTTGAGGGTGAGGTAAGATCATGATTTTTCCGTGATCCTTTAAGGTCTGAGTACCTTCGGCTGAATAAAGTTTCAACGAGCATCGTTGATCAGTAAACACACAAACTACGATCGAGTTCAGAATTTGTTTAGTTCTATATGAACCAAAATAAGTATTCATATTTATCATCTTTTCATATCCTTTAATTTGGGCAAATGGTCGGACGTGGAATGGGTCACCGTTGCCGAGCTGGAGCCTTTCTTCACTGGAGATATCCTACTTGAACGGATTGCGTTCATCTCGGCGGCCGCCGGTAACGTCGTCGTAGCGACTTCGTTCTGCGGTTTGCGTGTGCCTCCTGAAAACACTATTATATACCTGGGATCGAACTAGAATCTTTTCAGAAAGACAAAAATCACCATTGCTCTCGCCTCCATCAGGTCTTCTAGTCGACATGACGCACTTCAATCCTCGCACACGTAGGTGAACGAATCGTGCCGCCCATTCCCCTGCCTCAGCGTCCAGTACCGGATCTAGAGGATCATAATTCAATGTAGAAGAGAAATTTATGTATAAATGCACACAAACCGTTCATTGGCACTCCTTCATATAGACGAGCATCTAGCTCCGTGAGAAACCCGTGGTGCAAATCCCTCGATGTATTCGGCTCGCTATAGATAGATTCGCTCCAGCGGGACATATCTGGGAGAAAAGTCTATATGAAAAGCTAGCTATTAGTAAGGCAGTAGGTTTGAAGTACTCAGAATTTTGAAGTTGTTGGCGAACACTTTTCATAATTAGGAATCCAAAAAATGATAATTGGGAGAAATCAAGTGCAAATGAGACTTCCTCACCAATTAAAGCTACACCTCCAGCAGAAGTCAACGCGAAGAATCATTCATTGGGTGCAGCGGAGTAGCCCACGTGTAGCACTGATGTCTTGTTGTCGCGGCTCGAAAGTGCGGCGCAAGGGTACTACAAAGCTGGCTTTTGGCAACCAATCTTGACTTTTGAACGAATCACGTTGGCTACGTGATCCCTGCGCAACTGCGTAGTCCTAGCGCGATTGCAAGTGATCTGCGCCGCGCTCGAAGGAATGCTGCCTAAATTTTGATTACTCTCACTTACCTAATCGTATAATTATCATAGTTCTTTGTTTGTATTGGTGGCTGTGTATTTGTTTATATTGGTGCATGTGCGATTACAGCTGCATTTGCTGATGGCGCGAGCCAGCATGAAATGCTTCAAAGCAACACCCCCAGTTCGAGTTGGTGGGGTAGAAGAGGTCGAAAATGAATTGTGAATGCCGAGTTGATTGCAAATGCCAAAAAACTCTCTCAAACATGGAATAAGGAAAGGGGCGCCGGACGAGTTGCCTGAACTAGTTCGTATTTCTCGCTGGCCCGGGCCATCAAGCAATGTAACTGCAATCGCGCATGCTTCAATACAAACAACGACGAAGGCACCAATAAAAACAAAGAAATTTGATAATTAAACGGCTTGGGCAAGTAATCAAAATACAGGCAGCATTGCTGCAAATGCGGCAAACGGCACATCTATGCTACGCGTGGCCTACTGGCCGATGTCAGACATTGCGATTGGAGCGATTTTGCATTAATTGCAGAGGCGATCCGTCGCTCCAAAGTGCGAGCGGCAGGGGATTTAGCCCCGCCGACCATCGATAACTCGGCGCCGCTCGGGTAAATCTTCCGTCGCTCGCACTTTGGAGCGACGGATCGCTCGTGTAATTGGTGCAAAATCGCTCCAATCGCGAAGTCTGACATCGGCCAGTCTTTCCCACCCAATGGATGATTCATCGAGTTGATTTCTGCTGGGGTGTTG
Organism: Teladorsagia circumcincta; assembly: GCA_002352805.1. Taxonomy (NCBI): domain Eukaryota; kingdom Metazoa; phylum Nematoda; class Chromadorea; order Rhabditida; family Trichostrongylidae; genus Teladorsagia; species Teladorsagia circumcincta. Next base: position 77,144 of record KZ345998.1, on the reverse strand, counting down.
CTTCGAAGCAACAAGCTGAGATTGACTTCGTGGGGAAAAAGCGGTCGATAATGAATTTGTGTATGCCGAGTTTACCGAAAATGAATCGTCGATAAAGCCCTTAAAGGGATCTTCCACGGAAAGGGTGGTCGTTCTTGTCTTGTGTACAGGTGTAGAACCTGGTCATTGAAGACCATGTGCAAAGTTTGGAGTGAAAAGAATGAGATACTCAAAAGATATAGTCCCTGGGAAGGCTCACAATCTGGACTGGGATGGACCAATGGGCGGGATCGGAAGTGCCGCTGTGACAGAGTGCATACAGCCACGTTTCAAGCTTCTGAGAAAGTCCACGTGGAACCGCTCACATTCACTCTTTCAACAAGTTTGACGTGTTAGCTTCCCAACGCCAACGGCCGTGACAGTTCTACGGCGGGAATTCAAATTTCTTATGGTCTTCCTGGTTTTCTGAATTAATGATGGAACCTACTCTTATTTCTCGGTCTTTTTGCTATTCTCATGATACAAGAGGGCTAAAGTATCAAATTCTTGTAAGGGTGAAGGCAGGGTTTTTCCGTGGACGACTCCTTTAAACAAGGATTCCCTGACCATAAGTTCCCTCTTGGGGTGGGCCAGGCAAGTTGTGCGAACTTGTTGCCAAGAACCGTTATTACTAGAGACGGGCAACTGACCTCCATTGTTAGCAAAAACATAGCTTTCTAACACTACAGTTCCGCAGACAGAAATGACGCAGGTTTGCTCAAAAAACATTCAAAATTCCGGAGCAGGCGGCAGCATCAAAAGGAGGCGGTTCAAAGGACCGCGTTCAATTGGTCCCTGTACTTCCGAAACGATCGCACTCGTCCAGGCAGGCAATCACGCGATTTCCGCGGATCTCCTACAAGAGGCCCACCGCGCGGTGAAGGAAGAGACGCGATGCGGCAAGGGACGAGTCGCAGTGCGCACTGAGTGATATAAGACGTAGTATGCTACACTCTATTTGACCTGACGCCTAACCGCCACAGTATGCGCTGCGACTCATCCCTTGCCGGATCAGCGTCTCTTCCTTCGCCGCGCGGTGGGTCTCTTGGAAGACACCCGATTTCCACGGCTAGCAAGTGGGCGTATTAACGGAAAGGCGGTTCAAACTATTTGGCACATATCCAACTCCCTTCCAGCGGTTTTCCAACGTGAGCTTCTGTTCAGTGACACTTCTTATGTTCTTGATTAAGGCTCACGGATCTTTCCACCCCATTGGTAGCAAAAGCAATTCGCTGGTCCCAACTGAGATCGTTGTTTTAAGCCTACAGTTAGATTTTTGTTGGCGGTTTGAATACTTCCCCTTCTTTTCTTTCATTTATCGTTACTGTCATATCTCCATTGTGAGTTCGCTTCTAATCCCATCTTATTTTGTAAACTAACGCTGTATACAATAGTTACAAATAAACAAATAGATTGGTAAATAAATATGTAAGTAAGTAAATGACGAGATAAAAGAGGTAAAGTGCCGTCGAGCGCACGCATAGAACTACTCACCATGGCAACGCTTTGCGATCGGAATAATGCAAGGGTTTGGATTTCCAGCAGATGAACGAAAGGCTTATAGAATGGCGGATATCGAAAGGAAACACTCATTTGGAAAAACTCTCTCATGTTCAGAAACTCTTAATTTTCACAAGAATGCTGAGTTATGGGCGGAATTCTTTGCTATAGGTAAGGTTCGATCCCTGGTGATGGCAAAATTTTTGCATTTAGGTTGGAACCTCCAATTCGCTCTAAATAGCGGCAGAGCCAATAGTAGATATCATATTCATTATGAAAACCATCAGTAACCTTTACTTTCTGATTTTTACCGGAATCTGACCGAAAAAAGTTGTCACGTCAAATGGCGCTGAAGTGACGTAAATTGGGGTTTTCGGAAAAAAATGGTTGTCATATTCGCAATCAGGGCACTCGATATCCCTTATATCAGAAGTTTAGGGAAAACTGAGATTTCGACCCAGATCGGAAAATTTGGCCATTGTTAGGTCAGCAGCTCATAGGTGCCTCCAGCCGGTGAACTGAAAACAATTTTCTTGCTATTCTTCCCAAACAGTGAGATGTTCCACTACTGAATGGGCAATGGCAGACACCTAAGCCAGTAATGCATAACAGGACATGCATGAAGTTGAAGTTGGCAAAATCTTCTCTTCATTAAAGCGTGATCAGTTTGGTGCAGGCTCTTCCACTTACAATGCTTCATCTCGATAGCTCGAGCGATTTCAAGGACTGCGACGTAGTCTGGGGTGCTCTCTATGAAGAAGAACTTCAGATTCCGTGAACTATAAGAGCATTCCGTTTCATTTCCGCGCCGCGCTCGTTTCCGAATCACTCACCAGCGCGCATGACGACCTGTAGCCTGTGGTCACCCCCCCCCCTTTTCCGAAGTTAGGTCAAAAATCCGATTTTTCCAGAAATTTTGCGACTGGGGGTAAATTTGGGTCTTGATCACGAGTATGGTGTTCGCTTTTGGCGCCGGCATGGCGCTGCGAACTTGTTCCGCCA
>KZ345998.1:54339-69030 GCA_002352805.1 Teladorsagia circumcincta | reverse complement strand
TGTGAAACTTTTTTTCGCTGTGAGAACCCCAGTTCCACCATTGTTCAAGAATCGATCCGGGGTTGCGCGCGAGAGGCGGAAAAGTCGCTTTACGTCCTAGTAAACCACACCCCCTAATGGTAAGTGCCCCCTACTAGTGTGGACTCTGGTCTCCCAATAACTGAACCTAACTGCAAGCTCGAACGCATGACCGGCCTGTGAACAACACTACCGAAGAGTCAAATGTTGCTTAAGGGGGAAGCCTGGCGCGGACTCTAATACGTTTCCACGAGTCTAGTTCGCATGGCTCCCCTCACTGAAGATCCTCGAGTGGTTCACTAACGAGCTTCGTGGCGCGACCACGGAAGGAAGATATTGGGAAGATGACCAAAAACCACTGCTTACTTGTGAAATGCTGAGAAATTGAAACATAAAAGGGAAACAAAGGAAGAATTTCCAAATGGATTAGCTGTATATTTCAATGCGCTGATGTCGTCAGGGAGACATTCGAATGAGGGAGCCACTTTCAGCACTTGAGACTGAGCCCAGGGTAGTGGATTGATTCTGGGGGATGATGCGGGCAGCCTGTGCTTCCTTAGTGTTTCTCCCCTCTCTTGGATACTGTCCTAGTGCCACCTATAATAGGTCCTGTTCTGAATATCTCCCGCTCCCTTCCCCCCCCCCCCCAGAATGACCGCTTCTTTGTAAAGATTGTTACGGCTGAGCTTATGAAGTTTCACGCGCGAAAAGCGAAACCTCGCTTCTGCCGTAGTGGACCACACCCCAGGAACCACGGCCAGCTTTCAAAAAGGTAAAATTCGAATGCATACACTGCAAGTATTCGGAGCGCTGACAAAAGGAGGGCCATGTTCGGGGCGCAGTCGGCGTTACCATTGGTTTTCCTTCCTTTTTTTCAGATCAATCCCCACTCCTAATTCATTACTGAAGTTCTCACACACCAATTCTGTACCATGGTTTGCCTTCAAGCCACCTTAAAACCATTACGTATAATTCTTAATCTAAGGAACTAGACGGCCAAATCACCTTGAGCTTATACAAAATCGCGAAATATATGGGCAAATGTGAGTAAATAAGCAACAATAAAAGCACAACTACAAATAAGTATAAACAATAAACACGAGTTCGAATAAACTTATCAATCACAAAATGTAAAGGATTACCTTTTTCCTCACGAAACAGATCCATATCCAGCACCATTTTGATTTAACTCAAAATGCGCTTCGGTTCAACTGAAACTATTTCGGAATGACTTGTTGATTCAAAGTAAAAAGCAGATAAGCCAAGAGTGGCGAAAAGATCGACAAACGCACCAGCAACTATAGCAGATGAAAAGTGACGTCGAAATTTCACAACGTGGGCGGCCGCGCTCAAATTTCAGATTGGAGCAGTATATGCGCACAGAGTCACATTGCGAAAAATTGCGTCATTCTTTGCAATAGGTGAAACTGTTTCATACTTACTCGTGTGGTTATACTCTGTACTTATATACCAAGAGTAACACAATTGGCACAAATAATATTAAGAGCACAGAAAAGAGGTAAAGATTGTTGACGCCATTGTTGCTACATGTGCTAATGAACCCGCAATTACGGCATGGCTTGCGGCGGGAAACAGTGCAAAGTGTTTTTATCGAACCCGATCTCCGTTCTTTGAAGTAGGCTCCCATTCCATTGATTCTGTGCATACAAGGGAATCCTTGGAAGGATGCACATGTCCTTAGGGGAGTAATTGAAGGAGTGAGCCGCCAACAGAACTCGGAACTAAGCTCTAGGCAGGGGAAAGGACTCTGGGGAAGGTTGTTAGCAACTGCTACTCTTCCTGGGGTGCTCATCTCCCTAGGAGGGACATTCAAAAACCGCTGGGCGGAGGCAAACAAAGGAACAAAGGATGCTCACGTCCTCCCCCCCAATAACCTAAAGCTTAGCCCCAGGATCAGTAAGTGGCTCACACTTCACTGTCTCCGCGCGCCCTCCCTGATGTTTATTCCCTATCGTGGGCTTAGCCCTAGTGTCACCTATAGCGCTCTTCGAATGCCCTGTTTTAAAGGCAAAGTTCGCGTTCAGACACACCCTATGAGCCCTTAAAGTGGTTAAAAGGACAATAGAGGCTAGTGCAGGGCTCCTCCCATCATCCTACACCAAAAAAACGGCCCCTGCACGCTAGGCGCCAAGGATTTAGGCTCGTCCACCAGATGGGGCTCGCATTCGATATCAAAATCATTGCCGTCATGGACTTCTAACCGGTGCTTGCCAAGAGGAGTAACTAGGTTCTCTCGCCTTCCCCAGCCAGGTGCTCTTTAACGCGTATGCCTAGCATCCTACCTTATTTTGAAGTTTTTATTTGTTCGAAACGTCGACCGAATAAAGAAGTTCCATCGTAACAACCTGTACGGCAGAACAACATCAAGCACCATGTTTCATTTTCGCTGAACGATCTTGGCAGTACCAAAAAGGAAGTCTATGGTACTGTTGATGGTTCGATCCTCCATGGGCAATAAATTTTGCATTTGGATTGGCGGGTACTTGTTAGCTTCAACATGGTCCTGATCGTTAAAATGACATCTGATTTTGACATTCAGCGCCTTTTGGCATCAACTTGCAGGCGCCAACCCAAATGCAAAATTTAATCTCCAACGGGGATCGAACCAGGAACAGTACCTTACAATTCTTTTTTGGTACTGCCGAAACAGTTCAGCGAAAACAAAACAAGGTTCTGTGTTACCAACATGTGGCCCTGCAATATGCAAGAAACCGTTAAAAAAACGTGGGTCGCTCTGAAAGAAGCCCCTTGTAAGTGCTGTTCTCCGGAACAGGGTAAGCTACCGCGTTGGCCCATTTCCAAGAATTTTACAACCACCCCCCCCCCACTTGGGTAGCCTCGAAATGACCACATTTCCTGAGGGGAGCTTCGACACGCCCTCCCCTTACCATCATCAGCATTGGTAGCTTCCCAAATACAACCCCTGCCGTCGTTTGATAGTGCGAACGGTCGGTTGACCCTGCTTCAGAACAGTACTCGAGGCGGCTATACTTTAGTGGTGCTTGATTACAGTCGAACATTTGATCTTGGATGGTATTGAAAGCCGTAATTCCTGGACGCCATGCCTATCCATTGCACTACCCGTGCTGCTGTGAACAACGTTGCCTCCACGAAAACATCGCCAGCAAGACGAATTCAGCTTAATGAAGACCACACAATCACAGGTGGTTCTACCGAATTCCCTCACGGAATTCGAATAGACTGAAAAATCAATCATTTGTTATTGTTACTAGATAGGTACACGCTGTAAGCAAAGATTACTCATTTTGCAGATGATCTTTTCCTGAATGGCTGAATCATGCCATCAGTGAGTTCTACAAAGCAGTTTATGCTGCTGGAAACTTTGTCAAAGTTCTCATTTCAGTCGGAGTCGTTCTTCTTGTTCAAATCAACGCTCACATATTCCTATCAATTACTCACAGCGTAACTACAGTAACGGTTAGTTTTCCCTTTCTTCTGATAGTGACTACCATGATTTGGGTTATGAAGTTTGGGTTTTGGTTCCAATGACAGCCGCTTTGGCACTATCACTTGTCGTGAGCACTCTTGGCGTTTTCTAGGTCCATTTGCAGCTAAATGATGCAGCCATTATTGGCTGCACTTCGCCAAGAACAAGCCTAGATAATGTCGGTATCACATGAATCTAGCGTGTCCAACCGCTAATGATTTCCATAGCCCAATGAATGAGGTTTGACATTGAAAATGAAAAACGGAACTTTATCACCGATACCACGGTTATCGTTCCTCGGCAACACGAGTCGATAGAAAGTGTAAACAGATAGGAAAGCGAGCGTGAGCACTAGCGGCAAAACCTCACCCTACCGTTGCCTCGACTTAGCCTAATAGATCGTTCATAGCTGGCGATTAGGCGATTAGGCGATCCGTCTATAAGAAAAATATACGAATAGATTAGGCGATTAGGCGAGTAGACGAGTTGGCGAGTAGTCGACTAGGCGATAGGCGATGAAGTCTACATACCTATTGATTACATTGCTCCGCCCATAGAACGTTGTAGGTGAATAGGCGAGTAGGCGATTAGACGATTAGGATTAGGCGATCGCTCAAAGGGCGGAGCAACAAATCAATACGCATCCTGCTCTTATCGCCTACTCGCCTAATCGCACTTACGATCGCCAAGTATGAATGTTCCGTGGTCTTGTTCTTGCCCCTTAAACGCAGGGTTGACTCGGGTTCAGGTAAGGCTTAGGTTGAAGGTAGCTCTGAGAATAGCGCAAGAACGGCAGAAACATTCAGTTTCTGCGCCGGTTCTGCTCTCTTAGTCCCGGCATGCCTGACATCAGCGACACCTTGCAAGGGGCAAAACTAGTTTGAAGGCATGTTTGATTTGTGAATTCGATAGACGCGCAGTGCACGTAACGACTTCACGAAAAATGCTATGGGAATCGATAGAACTAAGGGTAAAAGGAAGGGAATTCAGAGTGGGGAACCCGTTAGCGGGGAGGGACACTGAAGTGGTGAGCCACTTACAGGACCTGGGACTGGCTCCATGGAAAAGTTCACCGGCGGCGCGGTCACGTCCGCGTGTTGGCGACGTCACAGCGGCGGTGAGGCAGAGAGCAACGGAAAGTTCCGCAGTAATACTTTTGTACATTTAGTACTCATCATGCTCATGCTCATCTACCGCGCTCTCTCTTCACTGCGTAATAAGTAGACGCAAGTAGGAGTCGAACTTGAAGAACGGACATGGATCAACACATTCGCCAATAGTGAAACTAATAAAAAAGTTTTAATGATTTTGAAAATCAAAATAAACAAAAAGGTGCCGAGGCACACGTACAAGGGGCTATCGTCAATGTGTTGATCAACTTCTACTTGACTGTGTATTCCTTAGCTTTTGTGCACGGAAGTTTTCCTGTACATTTCCAAAAATTCCAATTTCTGGTGTGAGGATGGTACCTGTTCATAAGATAATCATTTCCCTCACGTATCAACAGATTGAACAAGATGGTGTAGTGCAAGAAACCCAGGAGTGCTTTGGCGAGGTGGCAGCGGGATCGGCTGCCCTTCCTCGAGCCTGCCGCAGCTGCGACGTCATTTTGACGTCACCAGCACGCGCTCGCGTCCGCGCGCCGGTGAGCTTTTCTCTCCTCCCCTCCTGGGACTAAGCCTCAGGAAGGGGGAGGGCTTCTGTAGGGAGAAGCAAGCAAGTTATTCTCCCTTCTCCTGGTCTCAGTCTCACCAATAGTTACACCTATCAGCCCTTCTTGAATGAACTGTATTGAGTGTCCTCCCTGAAGACACGAGCGCTCACTTCTCATCACCCCGAAGGTACAAAAGAGATGAGACGAGTCCGCAAAAGTGAGGAGATCAACGTCACACAACAATCGCTACGTGCATTGCGCGCCTACCGTATTCTAAAATCGAGTGCACCCTGAGACTACTTTTGCGCTCCTGTGATTGTCACGCATTGTTTTTGCGTGTGGCGCACGGCGTACACACTCTGTGGAAGTATCTCTGCCGTAGGGATATACAAAGACCTCACATTGGTAACACCAAAACACAAACAAGCACTCATGTCTTTGAGGGGGGGGAGGTCCAAGTGGGTGGGCCAATTACTGTGCTTGGAAGTAAGCCCTAGGGAGGAAAAGGGATCCTGAGAGAGTATGTGAGCGATTTGTTTCCTCCCTGGTGTTTCTTCTCTTTGCTAGGTTTAGTCCTTGTCTCACCTACCATCGGCCCTATTTCGAATACCTCCCCCCCCCCCAAAAGACGAGAGCGCCTACAAACCGATCCTGATGCAGCTGATTGGTAGTGATAGGAGGTGTACAGATAGATGTTCTTCATATTATTCGCGAAACTGTTAATCCTGTTGATCCTCCCCCCCAAACCCCTCAAAGCAGGAGCTGCACAGAGTGCGGTGTTTGCGAGGCATGAAAAGATTGACCCGATCAATCTCTCTGAAATGGGGTAAGGGGCCAATTGCTGTGAATGTTACTGTTTATATCCTCCCATATAAGTCCGATTCCAACTAACAGACCCTACAGGAGGGGGGGGGGGGAGCGACTGGAAGGCTTAGTTGATCCGGAGGGGGATTTGGCCCTGGCTTCGTTGGCCCTTTACTGTACGCGTGGTGGTCCGCGCCGCTTCACATTACATACTTCGCCATCTCCGTCCACCACCCTCCATATTGAAAAAATTGTAATTGTAATGAAAAGTTACTATTACAAAATATTGTCAATAAGGAGTGAATGGTTGTATTTCAGCCGGTGAACTTCGCTGTACATGTCCTCATCCTCCGGCCGAAAGCATTCAATCACATGGTCGCGCCAACTTGGTGTTGTCCAGACCTGTACCACATCTCAGTCAATCCACTTCTATTCAACCACGTATACGCGATTATCCGATTGTCCCCAGTCCCGCATATTCCCACAGCACTCACCACTATTCCCAATATTTCCCTGCCCATAATTTCCATCGATTTCGATTCGGATACTTTGGACAGATGACGGATCAATTCTCAAGGTAAGCACTTTCAGTTACGACATGAGTATGATTCACTAGGAAAACTAGCGGGTATGCATCATCAGTAGCACCGGGTCAATAGTGCAACTTAGGCGCTCCTAGCCGAGGTCGCCGCAGCGGCAAATCAGCGTGCGACCATCGGCGTAATGGAAAACGACTACTAATGAACCGTTTGAAGGGAAGATTTATTTCAGATGTTGCCCTTCTGCTGCTCCGTCGTTGATCTCACAACCATGCTACAATCCTCCTCAATTTCATTACGCCCAAGTATGTCACCCGAGTTACAGCATCAGAGACGACGAGCATCGAGTTCAACAAATTTGTTAGTGACCGACACTTTCTTTCCTGATTTTCTTAAATTTCAAAGCTCTTTCGAGCAATATTTGGAAGGAGTGGTAGAGTTGCATCGTTGCAGTTTCACTCCTTCTTTTACAAACTGACCATGAATTTTTTCAAGTAGAGTATTTTTATGAAAAAGAACCCCTTATTTGAACCTAGAATAGATTCGAGAGTTTCTGACAATGAGAGCCCTGAGCTAATGTTACAACAAGGAAGTAACACACACTGACGGCTGTTCATTTATCAACGGTCCAGCGGGCACTTCTGATGTGTCCCATGTGGTCTAGTGGTTAGGATTCGTGGTTTTCACCCACGCGGCCCGGGTTCGATTCCCGGCATGGGAAGATGTTTTGCATTTCATGTAAAAAACAAGGATGTCATGACAAATACACCTCCTTTTTCGTTCACAACCAAGAATGAAAGATTCATGCGGATTTGCAAACAAAAATGGAGCCCTGAGAGGTTGTTGAGGGATTTGTTCGGACTAGTCTTCAAACTAATCGATCGTGATGTACCTTTGTGACCGTCTTTTATAAATTATCTACTTGGACATCGTTCTGAATGACAAAACCTTGAAGATTCGAGAAAAACCACTCGGATTCACTTAAAAAACAATCGAATCTTGGTGGCGAACTCAGTAAAGACAGAATCATACTCTAAAAAAATGTCTTTTTATTTTCGGGATTACGAGAGCGAAACGAATCATGCTTCTTTGTCAATTATTTAGCTTCCATAATGTTTTTCCTTCTCAATTGACTTGCTTGATCTGTATTGGATTGAGCAGTCGGCACTTAAGACAAGGGTGAGATCGGGGAATGAGGTCACCTACAGGCAAAAATCCACAGGTGCAAAGAGGCGCCTTACAATTAGCAAGGCCAACTGTCCGCTGTCCTCTAACTCCTCTCAAAGGAGGCAGCAATTGTCGTGGTTGCTGCTAATCCCTATGCTCTGTGATCTTTTTAGGGAAGGAAAGTAGGTCAGGAACTACTTCGGTTGGTTGATTTGATGCATTCGGTGGCTCAAAGGCATGCTCCGGTATCAAATTAGTGTGGTTCTTGCACAAGAATACGAATGTGTTGGTGCAAAATGAGCTGACACTAAAGACAAAAGGAAAAGAATCCGTCGAAAGCGCTCAATTTGAGGGTTTAATCACCTTTGTAATCGGCTGTGCTGAGGCAAAGGGAGACTGATCATGAGAGGAGCGTATGGCGGCTGCAGCTTACCTTGCGCAGCTCTAGCCCTCTTATCGGGTGATCTCGTGGCGCGGTGAGACCAAATCTGTGATTGTCCTCTAAGGGTGTATCTTACAGACCCAAGGGAGATAGTACATGTGGAGGAGGATTTCGATCAGTAGGCTAGGGGCTAATGTAATTTCAAAACTGGAGGAAACCTGAAATAAGGAGCAAGTTTTATACGGGTTCAAAAAGAGAGAGCGAGTGATACTAGTTCTGTAATATGTTTGCTGTAAGAAGAATGCAATTAGTGAACTTACGTCTGTTTCGGTGAAAGGTAGAAGCGAGAAGCTGTGGATCTCACCCCCAGTGGGTCCGCCTGGGGAGCGTGCAACAGGATTGCCCGGGAGTGGAGCCGCCGCGCGCGGTTACTCGCGCGGCACCGTATGCGGCACTTTTTCGATGGGCGCGGCAAGCCCTTTCGAACTTCCCTCTACAGCTATTTTAAACTTTTCTTTACACTCGCCAGGCATTGACAGGAATGCTGAAGAGAGGAGTTGGTTTAGCGTCCTTTTGAAATTCAAATCGAATGACGCTCAACTCGTCCACTACAGATGCGACGTCGCGGCCGCGGCCAAGCGCAGGTCTCCGGACGATCCTGTTGCTACGCGGCCGGTCCGCCTAACTCCGGACACAATGGGGTCGAGGGCTTGGTTACAGTGTCGTCCGAAACTTTAATATGATAGTACGACTCGAATTGACCATAGACGAGAATAAACTATACCACATCCGAAATACGACAGAAGGATTGAAGAAAGCTCGCGTTGGCAAAAAAAAACTTCTGATAATTTTGCTATGATACCCATTTTGGATTGAAAACTGAAAAAAAAACTGGCCGTAAAACTAAGTTTTGCGTCATCTACCGAGAGGTCGACCTCCGAAATGTTTCAGGTTACTTGCGAGTATATCCCAAACGTAGTTCGGAATTGTTCGTGGTAGGTTTACAGTAGTGGTTATTATTCGACCTAAACACTCATAAATGAGCTTACTTACATGTAGTTTAGCTTGTCGCACTTGTCTAACAGGTCGAACCACTTCTTCGGCAAATGCATGTGAATTACGGCAGACGCCGACTTGCGCTCACAATATTTACCTATTTCGGATCATGTGGTTGACCATCATCCGAATAAATGAATTATCATGCTCATCCTTTATCCCATCTGCTAGGCTGGCCAGATTTTATAAACTATGAACTGAGAAAAAAGTGGGAGATCCCACATTGGGATAAGTCTTTGCAACCCTTAGCAAAAACCTGGAATCCATTCAAAGAATCATTACGCAGATTTGAGCCCAGAGTCAATAATTCCCTCCATTGTTCATTGTCCCCATTGGACGATGATGTCAACAACACTTGATCCACTCCAACATGCTGGAGTGAGGGGGGGGGATAAAGTAACTGCTGTAATATATCTGACATATCTGCTAAAATGGCAGATTCTCGCATATATCTGTCCATTTAGCACATCACCATGATCTCTCTACCATAAATGCGGCTTCCCTATCCAAAATCACAGGTACGACCCCACGAACACCCCCTCCCCCCTTCGAATCGACTCACCAACGATGATCCTATCCGAGCCCAGCGCCTGGATACGCGTGCGCGTACAATGAAGTACACCTCACTCCTCCTCGCTGCAACTGACCTGTTGAGCTTTTCTAGTAGTTTCAATTGTAGCATAAGGTGAACCTTGTGAATGAACCTTTTTCAGGCTGAATACCTAAGTCTTGAACGCGCATTCGCCTACCCGGTGTCATATGCGGATTGGGTCCTGCCGTCAAGTTATCCTTATTACTCAGTCGTCTTTCTGCGTACTCGAATGGACGGTCAGTTCGTGAAATCTCAATTACCTGCCTTGTTCGTATGTAGTTTGAATTTACAGATACAACCTGTTGCGAATCGCTTAACAACGTCTGCGTGACGACGATCGGTGGAAAGCGGCGACGATGTCGAGGTCCGGGATCTTTTATTCGTGAGTGTTCTCCACAGGGATCTACCCATTGTCCGCATAAGCACTATTTTTTTCAGAGCACTCTGTACACGACATAATGGGACGATCGACGGACGACGTTTGTAGCTCGGCGTGTCCAACCTGCTGTCATGACCGTTCCAAGGTAAGGTGAATGAAAGGAAGGCATAAACGAGTGTAGTAGTCGGACTGGGTGCACTATAGGTGATCGGATTCACTGCTCGTTACTCGAAATCGGCAGCAAAATACCCAACAATATATTAATCATAAAATACAAGTTCTAGTGGAGAATATCAATTCGTGCAGGCACTTGTTGGTACGCCAACTTCTAATCGCTGTGGGAGGCGTAAGCATAAAATTTATCCGTCAAAAAATCGAGAAACATGCCATGTGCTACTTACGGTCCATTTTGGAAAATATAACATGTTAAAAATTTTTTACAGTGTAAATGTACTTCCCTTCGAAAAACGAGAGGGTAGGTAGGGCAGGTTAGCCATTGGCAGTTGACAACGCCGCTTTTTCGCGGCCGTCGTCAGTTATGGTTTATGGTCTGCACCTGACACTTTCTCGTTTTGTGAAGGGGAGGGTAGGTAGGGGCAGGTTATGTCATTAACTTGTCGCATGAACATTTGCTACAAGTAAAGCCTTCGAAATCGGCGAAAACGTTTTGGGCAAATCTTTAGTATCATTTGTATCGGGTGACTGAAGTAATCGCATTACAGACTCCACAACACAAGTGACGTCGCCCTCGAAGAAAACTCGATAATTAGTAGTTGATAGTGATAGCTGGTAGCTGAAAAATGATAGATGTGATTGGTGATAATCGATATGATGCTACAGCAACTGTCTAATCATTTCTTGCGGGGGATGCTATTTCATTTTTTCCATGCCGTCGTCACTTGTGTTGTGGAGTCTGCAATGACATGCACCTGACGGCTGGATACAAATGGTGATGAAACGAGCTTCAAACGTCCTTACGAATGAGCTCTCGTTGTGTGAGCTAGTATGCGTTCGAATACATCGACAATCCTGTGTGGAGGACGCATGCGTGACGTATCCTGAAAGACCTCCATAGTTCACTAGACAACCTGCTCATATCGATTTGCCATTTCCAACACATTTGCTTGACTTTTACTCTTGTTGATGTTCGAGTTTCTATTTTTGGCATGCTTTTAGCAACCGTGTGGATCCTGTGCTCCTTCTCAACTTCTTCTTAACACCGAGTCGATACGAATTAGCGAGGGTAATACAATTTGAAAACTCCTTTCAAGCGTGATCTCTCACGTATGACACAAGTTGCAGAGTTCTGAAAAGGAGCGCATTTCAGCTTATCCGGATGCGCGCGGCACGTCTCTTTCCGAATCCTTGACGTTGGAGAATGACGTGTATGAAAGTGACAGCGAAGAGGATTCGGAAAAGCCTCGTCGTAAGCCGTACACAGCCGAACCATCATCATCATCAACGTCATCAAGCGAGACGAGCAGCTCATCTGATAGTAGTCCTGAAAGTCCTGAAGACAGCAACTACTCTCACATTCACTGGGTCACATCTAGCGGAAAATCGGTAGGGGAATGGCAGCTTTGCTTCACGAAAACATTCGTTAATATGATTCCATTTAGAATGGCCCAGATAAGAGAAGTGATGCTGAGTGTGCTGCGCTTCAAGAACTGCAGGATCTGGAGAGCTTTTTCGGAATAAGAAACACTGCAATCGATAACAAGCCCAATTCTGAATGGTTTGCTAAATTTTATCCATACACCTTGCTGCGCTTACTTCCACACATACACTCTCCTTCAAAAAACGAGAAAGTGTCGGGTGCAGACCATATACCATAACTGACGACGGCCGCGAAGAAGTGGCGTTGTCAACTGCTACTTTTTCGCGGTCGTCGTCAGTTGTCGTATATGGTCTGCACCCGACACTTTCTCGTTTTTCGAAGGTGGGGAGGGGTATACTATAACAGTTATACGTGTCTATATGATCGTATCACTGCTCAAAGTTACGATACCGAGCGGGTATCCAAAAAGATCGTTGAAAGATCACCGGGAAGAACTGGAAGATTGTTCAATCGTTGTTCTGAAGGGAAACAATGCTTTCAATTCTACTACAGCCCCTTTCAGCAAATCCCGTCTATATCCCTGAGCACCTTAAGCCCAATGAAAGCGCTCAGATCAAACAGTCCCATACTTGGTGGGAAGCTTTTTTGGAACAACTTTCCACTTATACAAAGGGTTACGGCATGGAAATAATGTCTCTCCCACACAGTCGTGAAAACAATCATACTCTGAAGGAATCGTCCATGGAAAAAATCATGATTGTATCCCACCCACTAATCACTGCCTTGAGACCCATTATTCACATTAAGAACGAAAAGTACAAGAAACTGCGTTTGGCTTCTGAAAAATTGGAAAGAACCAGTAGGAGCGCTACGCCTTCAAATTCCCAAGTACATCTGTCACAAATGTTGGCGACGGCTCCATTTTCTCGGGACCTAGCAAATCTTCCGATCTACACAAGGGTTTCGAAAGAACACAATGTACTGTGGGTCGGGCAGAGAGGCCATCCCTATGCGGTCACTGTATCACTGTTCAAGCCCCTTACAATACTGATCTGCACTGCAGTCTACGACTGACGTGGGTTCATTCTGGCCTGTTGCAAGCTTAGCAATCGTCTGCTGTTGCGGTTGTTCGTGGTTCACCACCTTCTCTATGGGCAGCCAGCTATGGTCCATATTGCTCCCCATGCGTCCAAAACAATGCTGTGGGCAACAGCAACCTCCCGGACACATCTTCCCTCTCCAGTTTCCCGCTGATTCTCCCTTGCGTGGAGTTATGTTATGTGTTGTCTCCGAGACTTGCTGTCATCCAGAACACCACTATATCCACAAAGTCCTTCTCCTGTTCCGCCAACCCTCTCGTACTACATGGCCGGTCCTTCTGACTCCAGGTTCAAGCGTACCGCGCGATGTATAGGGCCCAGTACATAATGCATGATTGAAAAATCCTTTAGCATAATGCTCGCAAAGTTTCATCCAATTCCATTGAACTGTTGAAAAGTTATCACACCCTCACATCTTTCGTCCCTAAGTTTTGCCCACTAGTGTACTTACAAGGGAGGTCCTTGAGGAAATGCCCAGCTTTCTCCAAACGGTTTTCACATAATATAGGGGTGCATGCATTTATTTCAGAACTGTTGTTCATTTTTCCTGAGGGGCCCTCTGAGTGCCCAAGAAGGGGTTCAAATAGCCCAAGCGCCACACCTATTTGACATCAGGTTCTGGTGAAAATTGTCTCATATGGGTTATTGATGGTCAAGATAGTACTGTGGCATCCATTACTGCCTATGGGTATGATTTTGCGACATCATGCAAGCGCCAGTCGAAAATGCAAAAATTTGTCGCCCGGGGAATCGAACCATGGGCCATCTTGACATCCCTTTCTTGGCGTTCAGAAGGCCGATCAGGAAAAATGAAAGAGGGTATTATGTTTCATTCACTTGTCTCGACATAATGCAAAAAGTATTTCGAGAAAGCGCGGCATGCCCTGAAAGACCTCCCTTGTTAGTGACATCCTACATAGATGCCTTCTTCTTTCAGCTGTTCATGCTGCTACACCACCAAGTGTTCTAGCTGTAACATACCTAACAGCAGTGTTTCCGAAGGTACAACTGCAAGGCTTATTTGTGAATGTCCTGGTCAGTACGGTTTTATCTATACAGACTGTAATGCTCTGCGTTCTTTTTATCAGAGTTGGTGAAGTGATAATCACCACCAATTTCAGAGTGCCGTGCTTCAAAAGACTATCAACCTCCTACCAGGTACCGGCTTCTTTTGAGAAAATTCTTTAGGCAAAACGTCCCTACGCCTTTTCAAAGGGATTATCTTCAATACGCCAACACCTTTTGGCGTGTCGTTTTCTCGTCTCAAATGTAATCAGCGGCGGCAATTTTTCACTATAGTGAAACCTAACAAATGATAGTAGGCCTGAAGGAAATGTGGGGGGGGGGGACCCTGATGCTCCTACGTGGGGGCCATTTTTAGTAGTGATGGCTACGGCAAGTATGTGGGAGGATCCCGTAATCGGCCCACATATTCAGCATGACCTTTTGCCTGACGGAGAACCATCATTCAGCTCCATTTCAGCGATTGAATCTACGCATCATATTTTTTCTCCTTAGGCAAGACGCTTTCTTCCAGTGAATAGTTGCGTTGAACAACCTTTATCTTTTTTGTTTAGATTAGCTTATCTCGGTCAACTGGCCTCTCTCCATAAGCCGTTCTGTTATGAAAAAAAAACGATCCACCACTATTCCATCTATCCTCGTATTCTTTCCAGATGGTCCTCCCTCTCCCGCCCGCCCCCCCCCCCCCTTCCAGAGGCGCACTTCGCCTTGGAGATGCAAACGTAATGCCCAATAGCCCATGGCCATTCAAGAAGAGGTGAGCACCCCTAGTTGCGACGATCCGGTGATCTCGAATCTACCTTTCAAACCTGCTGGGCGATTCACTGAACCCAGTGAAGCGGAGGGACAGCGGTGATGGTCACCAGAACGTTGTAATCAGGGTCAACCGTCCGTTGGACAAAGTTCAACGAGGGGGGGTCGTATTTGTCCAACCGAAGGGGGGGGTCGTG
>KZ345998.1:30795-44646 GCA_002352805.1 Teladorsagia circumcincta | reverse complement strand
GTAATAGTAGAAAGAGAGTTCAACGTTGTATAGGAGAATTCCGATTTTGAAGGCATGAACAGTGAAAACTTCAAAAGTTGATGTATAGAGTGAAAATTTTGACACAGTTCAAACCCCTCTCTGTATTTGAAGGCTAGAAATGATGAAAAATTTCGGAATAATGATTAATCTTCGGCCTAGTAATGCAAAACTACAATTAATTTCTCGCCGGGCTGAATGCCACATACTAAAATTTCCTATAAATAAACTATTATTGAGTATTTCTGCAACCTATGCTACATGTGGATAATATGGAACTTGCCTATAAATACTGAAATGTTGAAAACATTTAAAATGCGCAAAGAAGCAAATTTTAAGGTGGCACCCACCGGTGGGTGCCATTGTCCCACGAGCAAGCCGTAGTGGCACCCACCGGTGGGTGCGATTGTCGCCAAAGGGTTAAGCTGACGACGGTCAGTGATGCATGAAAGATATAAAACCATGCAAAACGGCTTAAAACCCGAAAAATGCGATCCTTGCCCGTTCATTTCCGCATGAATGCGACTCTCATCGGTGCTCCCCTCTTCGACTCGAACACTCTCTCCGCCACACGGCTAGAGGCTCAGACAACGAGGCGGGGGAGAGGAGGAAAGTTCCACGCCAACAGCACGGAAAGCCATGCTAGACCGCCGGAGACATATCACTGGGTGCGAATTGTGTGTTGGTCCGCACGTGTGAGAGTTCCGCCTCCCTCTCCACTAGGCAACTATACCCTTCTTCGACCTTCAAACTCACGAGGAATGCTCATTTGGTCAGTCCGGCCATTTGTAATGAGGTGTGGTCCGCTATACTCGTCTTGCGACGCTGAGCTCAAATCCGCATTCGGTATCTGCGGAACGATCCTCTTAAAGAAGTTATAACGGTTTCTTCCTACTGTGGCTTACTCACAGTGGTGCCTTATACATCCTTTAATCCTTTCCCAAGTGTGAAATGGAGACGTACACCAAGAGAATTACCCCCTGAAAGTGTTTAGATTTGGTTATTTTGTTGGTTTACGTCCCTATTCCACACTTGGTAAAGGATGGGAGGATGTATAGGGCACCACTGAGAGTATGCCACAGTGAGAAGAAACCGTTATAACTTCTTTCAGAGAATCGTTCCGCAGATACCGAGAGCGGATTTGAGCTCAGCGTCGCAAGGCAAGTGCAGCGGACCACACCTCATTACAAATGGCCGGACTGACCAATTGAGCATTCCTTGTCAGCTCATCAGCCTGCAACAATTCGCATCTTCAAGCTATTTGATGTTATCCGTCCTACACTTCCCTTGAATCTCTGAATACCAGACGTCGGAGGTATGATTAGTGCTGCTTCATTCTCTCCTCACAACTTCTTTACCACATCTGACAAACCTAAAAAACTCAGGATCAATTAAAGGCAATTAGCGCTGAATTGAACGTCCCACATGAAGAAAAACTGGAGGAATGGAAACAGGGCCTTCTGCTCATAGCGCGCATCAGTCAACTTTTCATGGTATAGGGTGACACTGTTGATGGAAGTCTTACAGTAAAACAATACTCAAATCTACCCCCAAAAGCGAAAGCAGAAGTAAGCCCCTGCTTCTGTGAAGTCATGCGCCATCGCATCAAACCTGCCACTGTTTCTGTGGCGGTCTGTTCCGATGTCGGCCAAGTGAAAGACTATTGCGAAGTTATGCAGAAGATTCGACGTGCTCTTCAATTGCCATTTCCAAGCATCGGGTTTGAGCTTATCAAGGCGTGGCTGGACGAGTTTCCATTCGGAGAGGAGTCTTTTTTTTTTGTTGCTCCCTATGTATGCCCATTACAAAGGGAAGCCAGACCCTTGGGAAACAATACGCGGTGCTCCGTGCAGGGGACATCCGTAGCGACATGACCTATGGCTGTCCTTACCTATGGCAGTGGACGCTTTCATGGCGGCCGTACCTAAGCGACTGCATGACAACGGAATCATGTTGGCTGATGCTACTGCCGCCGGTCACTTTTCATTCCATGAGAGCATCTCATTTCAACCGCCCTAACCCATTCTTAAGTTTAGAACCTCTCCAAGTCAAAACTGTTTCACTCCTCCCCTGCATTTCCTCTAGAGGTACATCCAACTCGTCGCACCTGTGAATCAAAAGGCAAAAAATTGTACGCATCACCCTTGCTCACCGGATTTTTCACCTTTCGTAAGCTATGCGCCACCAGTCTTCAAACGACGCTATCGCAAGAGACGGGGACACTCCCTATGACTAAGCCTAGAAGGGAGCAGGAACTTCAAGGAGAATGAGAATTGCTCACGAACACTTGATTTTCACCTCCCCGCCTAAGACTGGCCAAGGATTGGTCTCAATTCCAGTGAAAGTGAGGTGTTTTGCGCCGTTTTGAATGCACTATCATCACAATGCCCCCGCTTCTTGCGATAGCGCCCAAAAATTATAGTTAGAAGATACAACACGCACTAAATGTATGAAAATCGGCTGCTATACGTTGACGATAATGAACGAGGTCACCACGTTCTAACTATCTAATCCGCATTGACAGCAGGAAACAGACGCAAGAAATTGCAAGAAATCGGCATTCACACAACATAGCACACAGTCCAAAACCAGAGAACGAGGAAAAGTCATAGAATTTTATTAAATTTGAAAAGCGGCTGCTGAGTGTACATTTGGCTGGACACGTGTAAATAGGTTAATGAAGAAATGAGGTGATACCCACTCTCCGCGCGCAAAGAACACGACAAACAAAAGAAAACAACGAGAGGAAGGACAAATGCGTCCAACGCCAACTACCGGGTATATGAAAATCAGTATCAACGCATCATGATGGCAGATTACGCAACAGTGATAATAATTAAGAATGACCAGCAAAAAGGAACATAAGGGGAAACAAGGGGTGAGAAATGACAAGAAAATATGAAAATACAGATAAGAACAAGACAGCCAATTATGGGGGTCACGCTCACAATGGCGACGAGTTCTCGCCTAAGCTTATATGCAAAAAGTAACAATCTCAAGATACCACACAATAAAATAAAACCTGATGAAAATAAGAAAAATGTATAAAACAGATGTTCACCAGACTAGAATCTACTGTTACAGGAAGAAAAGAAGCGAATGAATGACAATTATAACAAGTACAGACTAACAGATGATTGTTAGCCATTTCTAACACTCCATAATTATTATGTACACATAAATTCTAAACAAAACGAACAACAGTTATACGTACACGGCGTGGCATTGTACACCGCAACTGGAGGCATTGAAATTGGCTGCGGCTGCTTTTCGCTTTAAAAACCTTCGTCCCATCCGGAAAACTCATCCGGTGGCACGTCCTGATCAGGGGGATAATTGTCAAAGTTAGTCACGTCAGCTGGGTTCGACACCTAAATTGAAGTGAGATTAAGTAAGGTGGAAGGAGTTTCAAAAGCACAGCTGTCTTTGAACGCAGGCCATAATGTCTTCCCCATGAAGCTCGCCTCGGGACTTCTTAAAGCAGCAGTCCCAGCAGGGCCGAAGTGGGCGCGACGGCCAACGGTCGCACCCCCTCCTACCAGCCGTGGAAGTCGCGTGATTGGCTTTGCGATCGTGACTCGATTTCAAATAGTCCCTGTGGTCTCAAAATGATCGTAAATTCCTCCGCAACCGCGATCTCAACGGCTGAAAGAGGGGGTGCAACCGTTGGCCGCCTCGCCCACTTCGACTCTGCTGGGACTGCTGCTTTAAGTAAAATAAGAACATGTACGCGAGTACTCAAGGCCGACGTCAGACTTTGCGGACGTTAGCGAGTCGCTAGGGATGTGGTTCACTAAGGCATAGGGGGACTTCTCCACTTTTCGCGCGCGGAACCTTATTCGCTGCAGGACACCAGGTCCCCCACTGCTCAAGGGTTTCGTACGCGAAAAGCGGAAAAGTCGCTTTCTGTCCTAATGAACCACATTCGAATCGCTCGATTCGCAAAGTCTGACATTGGCCTGATGGCGAAATCATGAGGAAGACATTTGGAATCCATGACAATGCGTAAAAGGACTTAAAAAGGAAATCACCTTTGGAAGTATAGGTGCTTTCAGTACACGGGACCTCAGACCTTCCCAATCGAAACCCATAAACCACCGATGTTTGCGAATGTCGTTCACGCCTCCGGATCCAGAACCTAGCCGCTCACCAGGATTATCGCGACACAACTTCTTCACCAAGGCGGTTGCAGTTTTTCCGATTCGTCTGAAATATCTCGTAAGAGTTAGCACGAATGAATTACGAGGTTGCTCAAAAACTCACCGATTCGGAATTTCCAGAGCGTCAACTCCTTTCAAGATGAGAGTGTAAGTTTTCATAGGGTCGCTGGCTTGGAAGGGTGGCCGTCCGAGCATGAGCTCACATATGTAAATTCCTAAAAGAAGGTCATTATTAGGTATAACGCTAGGACAACATGCAGCACAAACATCACTGTTATTCTTACGATTTGAAAAGGGGTGCAAAAACATTAATTTCCACTTTTACTGTAAAACGCAACTCAACTACAACTGCGACCGATCAATAAAGGTAAGACGAAAAGGTGAACTAACCTAAAGCCCAGTAATCGGCGGCTTGATCATGACCTTTGTTCAGAATAATTTCTGGTGACACATATCTGGAAATTAGAAATATACGGACAAGAACAGAAACGGAATAAAGCTGAAAACGGAACCGGAACCAAGTCAGGGCCTTGCAGAAAACAGCTCAAAAAGCGAAAAGTAATCAACAATATCATCGGAAAGTTGTAATATTTTAGATCATAGATAGTGTTAAATGGAGGAGGCGGGAACAGAACGAGCCTTCTCGATAGTGACAGCCTTACTAATGCCTTTGACGTTGAGCTCTAACAATTTTTACATCTAACATCAGCTCTTCAGAATGGTTTTATATTTTTTTACTCTTTAAAGATCAGATCTTTTCTTCTTCAAATTTCTTCATTTTTTTTTTGCCTGACAGGGCACACTATCTAGAACTGAAAAAGAGAATTGCATTTATATAAGACTTCTATGAAATCGAGCTGAAAAAGTGAATTCCGTTCAATGCGGCACACCAATAAATCGAAAAAAAAAACAGGCAGGCCATGCTGCCAGCTGCGCTACAGACCGTGGCTCCTATCGACCGACTTCTCGAAACTTCCGAAAAATTTGGGCCCCAAATTGTTTCAACCAAAGTCGCTACTTGACCGGCCGAAAACTATAGAAAAGAATCCCAAGAATTCCCTTTACCGATAGAAAGAAAAATTAAAAATAAAACAAAAGTAGAATCAACATGTTTCTCAGTGATACCTATGTGTTTACTTCATGTGATCAAGCGTCGGCGACATTTCACGATTAGAACTGAGGAAGATTCCAAAAATGAATAAAGCAAATTGGACGAAACATTTTTTCGTGGGCTTTCCCTATTTGGATGTTAGCATTGATAGTCACATTAGAAATTTTTCAAGCTCGATTTCGTTGTTATCGACTTGGATTTATAGAGAGAAAAACGGCGACATCCATAAAAAATATCCATATCCAATTTCTCCTTTGGAAGAAAAAGCAAAAAGTGTTGCTCAAAAATCCCCCATCTCACATAATCCCCGTACATTCAAATTCGATAGACTGTTGGCGATATGAGTTTTGTCTGCCAAACAAAGTTCAACGAATCAATGAGATAATAAATGTTCTTATAATGAAAGCAAAACAAATTCACGTACTCTGGTGTTCCACAGAACGTCCATGTTTTTCTACCTGACGCTAACTTCTTGGCAAAACCAAAATCGACCTAAACAATTAGATATGAAAATCGATGAACTAAAGCAAACGTTCTAAAAAAGAAACACGCACTAGTTTGAGGTATCCCGTGTTGGTGAGCAGGCAATTTTCCGGCTTGAGATCACGATACACAATGTGTTTTCTGTGGAGGTACTCTAATCCCTCGAGCACACAGGCAACATAAAATCGGGCAGTATAGTCATCAAAATGACCTCGATCTCTCAACGTTGTCCACAACTCTCCACCCAAGCACACTTCGAGAAGCATGTACACGTATTTTGTATCACGGTATGTTTTGAATAACCTAAACCAGATCAAATGGTGCGAAGTTATATCCAACAAAATGAGGTAGTTCCAAGCAAACCTAACTGAATGGAAAACTTACTTCACAATCCATTCGGAGTTAGTCTCCATCATGATATTTCGCTCCGCAAAAATGTGCTCTTGTTGCCGTGTGTCTACGATATGTTTCTTTTTTAACGCTTTCAAAGCAAACGTCCGGGACTTGTCACCATTAATGCAGACCTGAGATGATATGTTGTGATTTGTACCACGAAATTCAAATGAAACTGAGGAAAAATTCACTCACTAGTTCTACACGTCCAAATCCTCCCACGCCCAAGGTTGCTAACCGCTTTATGTTTTTCAACTGAACGTGTGCAAACTCTTCTCGGATAGTATCCTAAAAATAAGTATCATCAAATGACCACCTCTTCCTTACACATGAAATGCACATTTAGGGCGATATTCGAAATACGCTGTGTATGGCTGATGACAGACTTTGCGAATCGAGCGAGTAGCAACTAGCGATTCGTTAAGGTCAGCAGTCACGTTGCGGTACCAGAAAATTGAGCGATCCGCTGGCCCCGACGCAACCGTGGATGCTCGCGAATCGCTCGATTCACAAAGTCTGACATCGACCTAAGATAATCCACAAAGAACAAATCAAGTGCGAGGACGATTTGGATTCGTGTGACGATGATGGAATCATAACAAATGCAACCTGAGCCCTTAGGACATCATTGGCTGGAGTAGTGTAATTTTAGCTGCAGTGGTTCGTAGAACCAGCTCAAGTAAGAAGATTCGATTAGTATTAAGTCATCCTGGGCGAAAATGGAGTTGGAGGGGGTTCCATTGTGCATCGCGGCTCTAACGATATGGATCAAGTTAAGGCTCAGGAAATCTAGCTGCTCGAAAAGCTTGATGACACGCTCATTTTAAAAACATTGGTAAGAACCAGTGAGATGAACGACATCATCGACAAACAATCCATATTTTGCACATTTTCAATGGCCCGGTACTGCGAAGTGGCTCCTTCCGCCACCCTATTCTCTCCCCTCTGGGCCCAGGCAATCCGGCTCTTGGCCCAGGTTCGCTTCTCCGTACCATTCCATGATTCAGCCGGTTTTTGTCGGAAAGCTTCTTTGAATGAACGTGTTATCAGTTCTTTCCGTTAGCGTGATCATGCCCCTATTTGATCCTTATCGTTAGAGCCACAGAACGGAATGGGGTGGCCCCTTCAACTCCATCTCATCGTTATTTTGAATAGTGAAGCATTAAGCCCGAAGTGTTGTCTCAGGTGTTGGGAAAAGACAGTTCCATATAACTAGCATAGACTGCGAGAAATTCGAAAAAACTTACTTTTGTAGGACTTGGTGGCTCTATTGAAACATGCGCTAACCGCTCCTTGTCGCCGTAGTCTCGTTTCAGTGCTTCAAGATCACCGATTAACTTGAGGAATGACTCCCTAGAACAAACAGTAACTAGGAAAAGGATCGTAGCTGATGAATGGTCAAAAGAAAGGCTAGAACGCAATATTTTGAGATGACATTTTTTTCAACTTGCCTATCTAGTGTTAGTACTTCAACTCCTGGCGCCTGAGCAATGATGTTTGCTGTGCGAACTTCATCTCCAAGAAGAGCTCTTTCACCGAAGAAATCACCCTGAATAGATCTACGCTTTTTATAGAATGCGAATTTCTAGAAACTAAAAAGTATTATCGATCGAGATGTACCTGATTCAATATTCTAATCTCACGTGGCTCTGTTTCGCCTTCTATCAATTGCGTCACTTTTACAGTACCACTGTTTATGACGAAGAAAGCATCACCCTAGGCAAAACTTATCGTTATTCGAAGCGTACGTGGGAATAAGAGAAGAGTAATGTAATTATTCAACTAGGGAAATAGGCTTACCTTTTCTCCTTGGCGGATAATATAATGACCGGCTGCATAGTAATCCTGATCCATTACGTCCGCCATTTTTGAAATGCGATCCTCGGACAAATTCTCGAAAATCGACACCTGAATTTAAAAATTATACGCCACTTTAGAATGTGAGCATTCAATTAAAAAACCCCTTACTGATTGCTTCTCCATTCGGATGAAACTCAGTATCAAACTTATTCCAAAGAGTAGCCAAATACATACGGCAACATCAAGAAAGTCTATCAGAAAGTCTGCCTTCATTCCAGTTTATCTTTTCAAGTTCTTTGTTTACATAAAGAGATTACTCTGAAAGCCCGAAAAAATGAGAGGGTAGGTCACCTCAGCACAAACGAAATGGAAGATGAATTGCTCAAAGGGCATACTATCGTACACCCTTCCTTATCTTGCAGAAAAATCAACATTTTTCCTTTCGTTTACGATTATGAGTAAAATAAAACAAACAGGAAACGACCGACTCTTTTTCTCTTCAAAAGATAGGACTACTCCACCAACTGGAGGTACAATATGTTGAACACATGAAAGGTTTCAAACCGAAATGCAAAAGCAATCAATCATCAATGATAAGCCCTTCGTCACAACTAACAGAAAAAAGCCAAAACGAATTTAGTTCAACGAAGGGCTTAATGATTACGTATGTCTTTCCCCCAAAAATCGACACGAAAAAAGAATAATCTTCTAGTTACCTTGCTGAGGAAGTTCATCAGCTGTGTATGCCTTTCCATTCCAAGCCGCTGCGTTATGGTTTGGAAAACACTGCGGTCCAGCACCCATAATTGTACGTCGGTAAGCGCTTGTATGGACGCTGTTCTAAATGAAAAGTTATAAAAGACACAAGTTACGCAACTTACAGCACTTATGGTTGTCAAGTTTGCATTCACTCAATCTGCCACAACGTATAAACGCTCTACCCAGAGAAATAGTCAAATCACACATCGTTGCCCGTTGGGCTGTGATATAAATAGCAATAACCTCGACGACGACGCGCAATCAGTTCGTTTTTCTCATCGAAACTGATTGTCGTTAATGTGCCGAAAAAGGTACAAAGTGGCTGCGCTCACTTTCCAAATGGACGAGTCAGACGACGGTATAACGTGCGGAAGGCCTTCGAAAACGTCCGTGATGACAGCTTCAGAAAATTGTGGGTGGACATGAAGAAGAGGCACTTCGATGCTACTCTTCAACAGCATGTCACTGCCGGAAGATTCACCTGACGCACAACCGCCATCAGCACATCCGTCGAACGTCTCAGTGCGCAACGACCGGAGTGCTGACCTAATGTACCCGCCTCTCAGTAATGCGCTACGCGCGTAGGTGTAAAATTGGGTATCGTCAGGCAGACCAAATTAGTTCTGAGATGATGAGCCAACTGATTGGAAAAAAGAGCGTTTCTGTAAATAAATGAGAAGTCAAGGATTACAATCATTGATAAACGAACCTTGTACAGTTGTAGAGAATGGCAAGCTCTCCCATTACGATTCCAGGTCGTAA
The DNA here is from genome assembly GCA_002352805.1 of Teladorsagia circumcincta. Lineage (NCBI taxonomy): Eukaryota > Metazoa > Nematoda > Chromadorea > Rhabditida > Trichostrongylidae > Teladorsagia > Teladorsagia circumcincta. Next base: position 35,160 of record KZ345998.1, on the reverse strand, counting down.
CGTTCCCAATAGTTGGCCTTCTCGAGATACTTGCAATTCTCCCTCTAAAAAATTAATGCAATCGACAACCATAATTAAGGAAAATTCTAATTTGCACAAGCCTACAGGGAAACGGTCTTTCAGAACAGGTTTTAATTGAATAAGCTCTAATTGAATGAAGTCCAAAGAACTCCTTCTCCGAAAAGATCGCCCTCTGAATCCAGTATTTCTGTCAGGTTCAAAGAACGCTCAATGCAGAAAAAAATCAAAAAAATCGAGTTAACACTCCTTATCTAACATTTTATTGTACACTTGCTAAATCTTAGTGCTTGCTCCGAAGAACAATCAATAGCTTCCAAAAGTATTCGAACTTTTTTGTTACCTACCAGCAGAACCAAAAAATAAGCCGGCACCTACCTGCCACAACGAACAATCGGTCTCCTGGCTCTCCTTCCTGGATCACCCATTGTCCAGCTCTTGCTCGCATTTCATACATGCATTCTACTATTTCTATGATCTGCTCCTTTGCCAGTTGTTTCAAGAAATCATTTTTGTGCACTGCGTCTCGGATCAGTTGTTTTGAACTGAAACAAATAAAGAAATGAATGAATTGTGGGGTAAACAGAAAACTTTTACATGAGCAAGCGAGCCGTACAAGGTGCGCAACGAGCGATTGATGAAAGCTGACGAAACAGCTCATGAGTGTAAAGAACGCTCAAACAGGAAGGTTCGATATTTTCTATGACTACTCATAGAGGATTAGGCAAATAGGCAAGACCTTATGACCGGATAATCCACCGGACAAATTCAACCTGACAGTTTCAAGGAACCTCTCAATATATTTAAAAAATTCGACACGAAGAGGGCCCATTAGCTTATGGTCGTCTTACTAGCTTTGTTACCATTTTAGAGCTGAACTCAATTCAGGGAAATCAATACTACGATTGGTCACCCTTCAATGTTTGATGAAGTTTTCATTCTATCAGTAAGCACCCGAAAACACCGAAGCACCAGAAGATATTACAACTGCGATTGGAAAAGTGGACCTAATCGCAGATTTTAGGCTCACAATGAATTGATTAGAAAATTTCTCAGAAAGAATTTTCCAGAAATTCAAGTACCCACAGATCCAAACCTCCCACCTGAGAACTCTCAGGATTTCAAAAACTTCCTATTTGAGGTTCAGAAAACGAAACCTTCAACTTAAGAAAATAACCGCTAACTGTAGAAAATAACAAATAGAGAAAAATCGCTCATAAACAGAACCAACCCCGCAGTTTTGTGGAAATGCTGTAGTGTGGTGGCTTGGGTTTCAAAGTTAGTTGGCTCTGCGGAAACGGCTAACTTCTTAGCTCGTGTGCTGGCGCCATCAGCAGGAAGTACAGCCTTCTAAAGAATTGAAAATGCTTTAACATTATTGTATAGACGAAAAGTAATGAGATAAGAGTTATATGCCAAGATTACATACCTCTTTCAGGTCGTTTCCAAGTTGTTCGGACCGTGGAGATGCAGGGGCCGCACCACCTGCTGGACTGGCTGCTGACTGTGCTTTTTGTTCCAAAACAGATCGCAGCTTGTCGCATTCTCGCTGAAATACAACAGAGTAAAATTACTGGATGACAGACAAAGTCTCGAAAAAAAATAGGGGGATAGTACTTCACGTTGTTTCGGTTTTCAGTTGTGCCATTCTTCGAACAACCAAGACCCAAAGTGTATTAGAGTATATCAACTTTGTAACTGTAATCACGGATTCACAGCCTTGAGAAAATATACTGACACTTTATCTTATGTAGTGAGATAATTCAACATTCAAATTTCACCACTTCCAACGCGCCCGGTCCGGCAGTCAAATTCAGGATCGAGTCACGCCCAGGCCAGCCCCGACAGGATCTAGCCAGTTGTACCAGAATTGCCTGCGAGGACGAAAAAAAAAAACTTGGACATCGGATTTCCCGAATGTCCCCCAGAAGGTCCAGCGCGCGGTAAACAAAGGTACGCAGACTCGGCAAAGGGCGAGTTGCAGCGCATACTGTAGCGGTGGGACGTCAGGTTAATGGAGTGTATCACACTACGTCTCATATGCGCATCACGCGCTGCGACTCGTCTTTTGCCGCATCTGCGCCCCTTCCTTCGCTGCACGATGGTCTCTTGGGACACTCGGATTTCCCACACAAGCCATTGTAATGGAAATTCTGTATTCAAATGACACTACATTTCTCAATGGAAGTGTTTGGCGCATTCGAAAGTGATTGATCAACGCGAGGAACTTTATCTCTTATCCTTTTTTAGCATAGGCATGGGCTGTAATAATAAATACGAAAAGCTGTATAAACTGCGAAAATTTGGCCAGACGTCTCGCCAAGACTGCCCATGTCTGTTACATGGCATTAAAGCAACAGTCTCAGAGCGAATTCGAGGCGTTGAGCGGTCGGTAACGAAGATGTGGGTAAAGAGTTGACTGCTAATACAGGAAAAAAACAAAGAAATCCGCCGGTGGAGCCTTTAAACAGGTTTCACCTGGTGGACGAGTTGTCTGAACTACTTGCTTCGCAGGATTTCAACCGCATCTGCCCTAATACAGTTGGAGACATATGCATCATATAAAAATAGAAATACAACAAACAAATGAAATGAGCAAGTAAAACCCATGAAAAAGACTCGGCAGTGATTCGCAAATGGGCGTTCCCTAAGATCTTAGCGAACGCCCCTCCAAACGGCACTTTCCTGGCTATTTTGCGGTTCTGTAAGTTTTTTAGTTTAGTTTGGTTTTAGTTTTAGTTTGGTTAGTTTTTTGGTTTGTGTCAGTTCCTAGAGCCTCTATTAAGGCTAGCGCATCGATTCGACCCCATAGCATGGAAATTTTGGGACCATGCTGAGACTGTTGCTTTAAACGAGGGTTCGCTCAATATTAGGCCGCTTTGAATCAGCTATTCGTTTGCGGAAGGAGGAGGAAGTGTGGGAGGAAAAAGATCGGCCACCAGTGAAGCGAAAAGAGAGAACTAAACAATCGCCTTGTAACAATGAAGAAGAAGATTTACAGATGAGGGATAGACAGAGGAACATAAAGGACAAAGAAAACAAAGCGAATTGAAGGGAAAAAATAATATTAAAATGTGGTGGTAGTGAGATATTTGGCAAACGGTCTTCATCAAGAATAAAGAGCAAAAATTCCTGCCATGTTGCCCCCGAAAAGGACAAGGCGGAAGAATTTTTTCTTCGAATTCACTTTGTTTTATATGAAATGGTTTCTTCACTTCCAACACATAGTGATTTCTCCAAACACAGATACCTTACAGAAAGGCTCCTCCTTGAATCAGCCATACCCTAGGCCGAAAACTTGGCATGCGGCTTACGGTTAGTCGGGTACCCGTTAAGCGCCCGTCGCGCGGCGAGATGGCAGAGGCGCAGATGGGTCAGCGGGCGAGTCGCAGCGAGTAGTTTGAAATCTGGCATCAGGTTAAATATAGTTTACCATAATACGTATCACACTGCATAGCGCGCGCTTCGACTCGTCCGCTGACCTGTCTGCGTCTCTGCCATCTCGCCGCGCAACGAGCCTCTTGTCGGGTACCCGGTTGAGCCTACGTCTTGCCCCTTCAGTTTGTGATTTTGCATATGAAGGCTAGCATCACAAGACAAGTAAAACTGCCAACGAACTACTTGAATTCAGCCCTTTGAACCGCCTCTGCGCTCTCTAGCAGGTCCCTCTCTCATACGAGGCTTGCTCCCAGGGCACACCCCGTTCTCTAATCGTCTGTGCTCTAGCCATCGCGGTAGAACCATTGAGGAAAAATCAAGTAGTCCGTAAACCAAGTAAAACCGATTTTAGATCAATAAGCGTCGCCGTCATCTAAAATGTCCAACCCGACACCTGATCAAAAGTCAGGGTTTTGAACGTTTATAAGATAGTTTTGAATGAGCTATCCCTCCTCTTCACCGGAAAGGATCCTGACACGTTGACGACAGACATCGCGTGTTTTGGCATTTTTGGCCGCGCGGGTTTTTAGCGATTTTGAGAGTGCGCCGGTCTCACCTTGCATCGGCTTATTTGGTATTAAATGCACAAAAACATGAATGTCACAAAGTAATTCCAGCAAGGAGAAAGCACGGAGGATATTTAGAGATATAGCGGCAGAAATTTGTCCAAAAGAACGGATAATGGCAGTGGAAAAGCAAAATCTATCAATTTTCGCTGAAATTAGTAAAAAGCATTTGAATGTAGGTTATTCCTTTATTCCATTAGAAACATATTTTGCCGCTGGCCGATGTCAGACTTTGCGACGGGCCCTGTTTTGCACAAGTTTCGGGAGCGACGCGTCGCTCAAGCGAAGCGTCGCTCCGAAATGCGAGCGACGGGTGATTTAACCGCGCCGACCATCGATTACT
>KZ345998.1:0-12722 GCA_002352805.1 Teladorsagia circumcincta | reverse complement strand
AAATAAATAAAATAAATAAATACCCATGGAATTACTAAACTGATGCCATATAAGTATGAAACGAAGAAAGCGCTAATTTGAAATCATTTGGACCATCATGGATGGAAATGGAGTGCATGGCGTGTTCCTAAAATCCTTAAGGGGATCCCTCAACGCCTTTCATCTCGTCCCCTCCTTTTTGCTGTTTTCGACGTATGTTTTGGTATTATTCTCGACGCTATGATATAACAGATTTTACGCCTCGTTACCTTCTGAAAGGTCGAAGACATAAAAACGAAACGCGTTTATCTCGAGGCGGAGAGAGAAGAGGTTTGGGAAAAGAAAAGCTAATAAAAAGCCGGAAGTTTGAGTACATGTGAGAGTAAGGGACAGCTAGGAATAGAATTTTCTCCAAAAATATTAGTAACTTGTTTCAGTTCAGCTAATAAACGTCCAGAATAAGAAATAAACACGTTTCTATGTTCAAAAAGGATGAGATATTGACGAACAAGTGGCTCCACTCCCCACTCACACGGTACAGGGACTAGATCTCGCCAAGACCACCCGAGGCTTCCATCCCTTCTAGTCGGTTAATTGGCACCGGGCTCGTCCCGGCAATCAGGGGCAATCGTGCGTTGTTCCAATTCCGAACGTTTGACGATCCTCCCGTCTCAGAGCAGTGTCCATACGACTCTCTACCACTAGTCTGAGCCGTAGCGTGATCCCGATACGTCGCCCTTCCCATCCTCGTCCACCACCCTTACCTGATACCGGGTGGGGCAAGCCCCCACTAGGGGATGGTCCTCGAAACTCCGCGTCTCTACTCTTCCGATGGCGCAGTCTTCATGGTTAAGAACAGGGGAAGATTCCAGAAATGCTGAGTTTTGGGGACCCTTCCCCTAGTTGGTGCTGCACCCGGACCCTGGCCACTTACATAGTATTTGATTCTGACACTAGTCGACACAGCGAAACTCCGATCACATTCTCCTCAAAAAACAGTCATCTCGAGCGGAGATGTGTGTAGGGAGGGGAAGGGAGGGGGAGTAAATTCTTGCAATTAACCAGCGAATCCTCTAATTTTTGCCACTTGTTATTTTTGGTCGTCTCTTAATCTCTCTGAATCTCGGGAAAAAACCGTCTGGAATCCCCTCAACCATTACCACAACCCCTTCTAACTCCAAAAATATCTCCCCATTTCCATCTTTTGTGACCTTCGTACAATCTCCAATACGACCCTCTCCAAAAAACTTAATTACTACCCCTACTTGCAAGCCATTGTGTGAGCCAATTACATTCAATTTTCACTGGGGTTCTGAGCTGAGACAGAGTGCGTGGGCATCTCAAAAGGTATTAATCAATGTCGTATACATAGGCTTTTTGTTAAGCTTCGAAATAATTTTTGAGCACTAGGAAACGAAAGAATGTTGAAGGTTGAATTGCTGCTACATAAAAAGTATATACAAGAATAAATAGCGGGGAATATCGATTGACCAGGTGTCTAAGCAGCAGTGAGCAGGCAATAAATAAGTACGGCGTGTAGCCGTGCTACATCGTGCCGTAAATTTGTCACATGTGAGTTATGGGTTACTACGTGGGAGTATGAAAGCCCATGGAGCCGTAGCATGCCTCGGGGGGGGAGGGAGGGATGGCAGTTCGTAAGAAAGCCCTTAGGACTGAGGGTCCATGTTCTCCTGCGAGGCTCAGACTTGAAATTGAGAGTTTCCGTGAATCTGACGCAATTTTACGAGCTGCCCCCTCCTCTCCCCGCAGAGCCACACTGCTCCCCATAGAAAACCAGAATTTTTTTTAGAACAAATGCTCTTGAATTTTGCATTTCCAAGCAAGCTATTTTACAGCAGTAGGTGCAATGTCAGTCGGATGGGCATGTCAATTTTTTGAGTACGGTAGGCACGAAGTGTATGTGGGGACTAGAGCTCACTGCTATGATGTCACGAGAATCGATGGACTAGGCCTTGAGTTCCCCCAAAAGGCTTAACCTATTAACCGATATTCGAACGGCCCAACACGAAATACCGGTCACATCCAGTAAGGGGAGGGGCATGTGGTGCGTCAGTTTATGAAGCAATCCACCTTTTTTTTGCAGGGAGAAAAGCTCTGGGGTGGGTGTAAAAGTTTGGGCGAAATGGTACATTCACCCGGGAATTTTCACCCTTTTGCACAAATTGGAATTTCTATAGCCAGCAAGACTTGCCGCACCATATGCCCCCACTTGCTGGATAAGATTCGAAAAAAAAAACTATCTAAGGCAGAAAAATAAATAGTGAATATTGATCCCCATAACGTCTTGCTAGGTCACAGCAAGGGATATCAGCCTCTACGTACATTTCGCGCCTACCGTAATCAGAAAATCAGCGGGCCCATCCGACTAGCATTGCACCTACATGTCTTCTACATGCAAGCTTGTTTAATAGAGAATAATAATAAATTATATTTGATATAATGCAATTTTTATCATAAAAGATACAACACCAACATTCCAAAATTAATATGATAAGTTATAATAAGTTTTGCGAGCTGAAACAAAGCATAATAAATTCCAATCCATTTCCATCAGGTTAAGTGTGTAATTGCAATTAGTGTGAATAATTACAAACAAGCTATCAATAATTATAATTATCATCAGAAACCAATAATTATCATTATCATCAGAAACAAAGAACGACTTACTTGTCAAAAGGTGTTTCCTCCATGGACCGAATAATTCCATAAGTTTGTGTAGAAGTTCCTTTAACGGCAATTCACCATGTTTCGATCGATGCAACAGCTCAGCATACTCGCGAAATTCTGCCTCGGTCAGGTTCGATGATGCCTTTGAAATGTGAAAAAATCCAACTGAACAATGCTCCCCATTAGCCAGCAAAGAAAGGCCTCTGTGAGAAAACGAGAAATCCGATCGGTTTGTTAGCCTCAACAAAACTAAATGGGCCCGGCAATCCAGGCTCGTCAATCAAAAGGAGAAGTTTGGACGAAATGGGATTTCTATGGAGGTAGTAGTAGCGCATTGGCAGTGGATATGTGCGTTTTCAATGAGATAACTGATCAATGGAAAACGCTGGCGCTACCGGATTAACTGGGAGCGACACGAGGGGAAAACACGTATACACGGACGGAATCCTGGCTAGTAATGGGATATGTACATCCCATGGGAATCGACTACTAGAGGTTCGGAAGCCATTCAAAGGCAGAGTTAACGATGAAAGGGCAGCCAGCTTGAAACCTATAAAAGGACAACCTATTAGAAACCAAGGAAAAGGTGGTCAGGGATGGAGAAAAACCGTGAGAAATGGCCCAGAACCTGAGAAATGGGAACCATTCTTTGCCTGTTGATTTGCGCGCTTAGATGACTCTCATCGAAGTTGCCCTCTTCAACGTTAGCGCTCTCTTCGCTGAACGGTCAGAGTCAGACGGCGAGAGGATGGGCGGGCAGCGGCAGGAGCGACGCTGGTATAGAACCGATAGGTCGCCGGGGACATATTGCCCGCTGTGGAACCGCATTGCCTCGCACCTCTGACGACCCACATGCCTTCAATCTACGTAGATTACCCCTCTTCGACCTTGTCGTGGAATCTTCCTTTAAGCCTCAAAAAATATATTTATGTTCAAGATTCCAAGAGCTGGGTCACGCCCAACTGAATGCATGGGCTCATTGTCTAACAATCGCTCGCCGGAGAATCCCCCCCCCCCTTTGAGGGTTTACGGCTTCATTAGTGAATGCCGGAAATCCACTCGTAAGATCTGGGCTATCGGTCGTGAAGAACTCGGCGCGAGCTATATGCGTAGCTAATCCGAGCGCCATAAATGGCATTAAGGGCCACTTTGCTTGAAAGCATCTCCCCATCCCATCTCTTTTTCCTTTATTTTGAATGCCATCTTCTATGTTCTTTCTTTTTTAATCTCAAATTCAAATCGAATTGCAATACATGCAGCTTTGATTGGTGAAACCTCAGTTCAGTTTTTTCCCTCGTTTCAGTATCCTTGGACATTATTCATCCCGGAGATGAGCGCTAAATTACCCTATGCAAAAATGTCTGATCGATTTCTCTGGATACTACTAATGAGATTATGCAGAAAAAGGGTGCATGACTGAAGATCAGCTCAGTCCACTGGGTCCAGTCGCATACGCCAGACAGCAGCGCAGAGACATATATCGTCATTTCCGATGAGAAGGGATGAGAGTAGCTAAGGAGCTGGAGCCATTCCATTTCTGCACGATTTATGGAGTCGAGTCGCGCATAGAATAGGGAAGCACTCGGCCTTTCTGGGGAAAGATAGTGGGCGCTGGACTGGTGTGAGGAGAAAAAGTGAATTGTGCATTGGCCTGCCTAGTGAGTCATGACATGGGGCAAACATATTTCGAGTAGCTCCACGATTCTAAAGGATGGTTGGATTCTTGGCGCATTGCAGATACGATTACACATCAACGGGTATTTCACAATTATGTTTTTAGTATAATGAGAATATGTTCTAGAACGGCCTCTAACGTCAAGGTGTTTCAAATCAGCAAACCTTGTTTGAAAAAATTCTTTTTATCACGAAAGGTCATCAAAGGCAGAGAAAGAGTAGTCAAAAGTCAGCACTTATCAAGCCGGCGAGACGGCCAAAGACAATGGTCGAGAATTAGTGTGATATTTTGTTCGAAATCAGACAGGAAGCGCGATGAGGGAGGTCAAAGGAAAGTGGGAGGAAAATGCCAAAAGCAGCGAGGAGAACACTAAAACTTTCTTTGCAATGTAGGCCGTGGCATGACGGAGAGCCACAGCGCTGCGAGGAGAGGGGAAATGCGAGAGAGCAGTCGTACGCGAGAGGGCGCAGACACCACGTTTGCCGCGACTGGTAAGGATATCGGCGGTCGCAGCGGCCGAGCGGAGCCATTAGCTCCCATGCCGTGCACTTCCAAGTGGTGAAGGTATCACCCACGCTGGGCTCAGGAGTCCTACTAATTCGTCCAAGGAGAGAACTTTTCAAGATCTGATCGCGACCTGTGCCTTCAAGTCAGCTCGGTCAACCTGGTCTTCATCTCTTTTACACTAACCAATTTTGGTTATAAAATCGTCAAAGTAGGGTTATAAAAACGCGGAAGTTCACATCGACTGATTCGTACCGCAAACAGCTTTCAAATATCATTCTGGCTCTTGATGGCAGTGAAATGCGTGACACATCCCAAAAAACAAAGTACGTGCGATTGTATAGTTCGCGATATTGTAAGTCTGATTTAACGTAAGTGCCAAACGGAAACAAAAATGAAGTCACGGAAATTGGAAATTTCAGGGAAAAGCTGTCATACGCTCATCGGCGGCAAAATTTTGACGAATCCAATTCTAATCGCACCGTTATACAGGACAATCTAAGCATTCACTTCTAGATGCTATAATCTCTATGAATAAAAAAGCTTCAGCTTGGCTGTCATATTTTCCTTATAGAATATAACAAGAAGGAGTTGAGGAAAGATCACTCTTCAGGATGCGCCGTGCATTCAACATCCAGCCAGAATCATGAGGTTTCTTAGCAAGATTCCAACCGATGCTTTTGTTCTACTCCTTAAATGTGGTAATGTGGAACTACGAGATTCTGGAGAGCTTCAAGCTTCGAGTGGATGATGGGCGAATCTGAAGCGGCATTTCTACCCATTAGACAGTCTTCTCCCGCTCCAGGTTTCTGAAAAGAAGCTGCAGGCTACTGGGAAGGAGCTGCAGGGTACTGGGAAGGAGCTGCAGTCTACTGTGAAGAAGTTCCAGGCTACTGGGAAAGAGCTCCAGGGTACTTGGGAGGGTCTCCGGCTTACAAGGGAAGGCCATCAGGCCGTTCCGTTCCTTTCCTGTCACATTGGCACTGAAAACAAACGAGCAGGCTCTCCAAGAAACCGTTTCCACCACCGCTTGCCTGCGAGACCGTGGCGCTACCGCTGCGCTTTCTCGCTTCATAACTCCGTTCATACAACCGTTTAGCAGATAGTGAAGGCAGTTTTAAGATCTGCGTCTCGAAGCGAGTGCAGCGGTAAACAGTTCATTACAAATGGCCAGACCGGCCTGATGATCTTCCCTGGTTGTGGGAATGACTATGAGAAAAGAGGAAGCCGAAAGGAGTGAAAGCGTTCGTTATGGTTCGTTGAGTTCAATGAACGGAGATAAACTGAGAAATCGCGTTAGCAGTGAAGCAGACGGGGATATTCGACGCGGATCGTTGAAGCTGAAGATTAACGGTAACCTCTTATCAATGCTCGACGAAGCGTCATGAATCTCATCGAGCCATGACGGACTTGTCCGCTCAACTGGACTTCAACGACGGCTGCGGGTTCAAACGCTTAATCAAAAGACTTTGTGGCTGGTTTCAGTCGAAAGCTACTCATTAGCCGCAATGCAAATTGGCGATTCCAAAAGCGGCAGCATTGGGCTGAGGCGCTGCTGGACGGAAAACGAGTGAATGGCCCAAAAATTTGACGCGTGAAACACAACACGACGAAAAAGGCACAGCGGATTCACGAGAAAGCAATGAATACGTAACGAATCGTGGGCACGTCATTAGCTGAAGTCTTTTCACGGGCGATGTTGCCTGATGGACAGCTGAATTGCTAAACGGCATGGATCAATGAGAATCAGTGGCCAAACAAGGAAACAATTTCGATAAACATAGCAAAGTGGACATGCAGAATACTTATAAGGGCACAAGTGTGTCATTAGGTATCTTTTTTTTCCGGCCAAAATGAAGGAAACTTGATTAGCAGGCAGAAGACACGCGGCATTGCAGAAAAGCTATTACGCGTGCAAATGAACATATCGATGGACAGACACAGTGGATGATGGACTTTGTTGCAGGAGGGGATAGTCGGCGCGGGTGGTTGGTCGCTGAGCAGCAGATGGCTGCCTGGCTGGCTTGCGGGAGGTCAGTTGTCTGTTCAGTTCGATTCATGAACCCTTGCTATCGTTGGGGTTCTCCTCCTGAGGTCAGGTTACCCCAGAAAAAGGCATCACTGATTTGCTCATAATGAGCCCAGGACTAAGCTGAAGGGCAAGATTCAGAATTTAATTCTTGTGGTTATTCACTCAAATATGAAAGAAGGGGTGGGAGGTGGACCGCCAGAGGAGAAAAATAGATAAAAGTCGTAAAATACACAGGAAATACGAGCCTTTTGCTCTACGCTACGGAGATGGTCAGAGACTTGCAGAGAGATGAGGTGCAGAGATGAGAAATAATGTGAGCGCGGAGAGTGGTAGAGAAGGCCAAGTAGAGAGCGCATAGCAGTCTAACGTGGAGACGCAGAGAAGACATAGAATAGTGGGCGGAGCATGTTAGGCTTGGTGGAGTCTATTAGAAATCCTTCGCGTCTTAATGACGCGTTCTGGCGTAGGAAAGTAGCGCGATCTCTGCGTTTGCTTACCTAACACTTATAGCATAGCAGAGGTTTAGTAAGTGGGTCTGAGTCTGAGCCGTGCCTTTAAGTCTAACCATAGGCTTTAGCATAAGCCAGTGTAATCATAAGCCTGAGCTAAAGCCTAAGCCTAACCTTAGGATTCAATCATCACACGGCTCTGGTAACCTAACCCAGGAGGAGATTTCAGCGTCTCCCGCTCTTCTTCCATATAGCAAAACCCAAGGGTAGCCCTCCATGTAACTCACCAAAGCCAAATAGTCGCTGACAGCGTCGTTATTGGAGTCGCTGGTGGAGTAAAGAGAAGTCTTGGTGTCGGCGCTTTCAAGTGGCGCCGAGCCATTTCTAGAAGATCACGGTTGAAAAATGGCTCTTCGTAGATGGACTTCTTGATGAGGAAATGAAAAAAAAGAAGAAAAAGGAAGGATAAGCGGAATGGAAAGAATGCCCACCTCCTTCCTTGTGAGTTCTGCGATAGCTGTCGAGGAAATGAGTCTGAAATCAGGCAGTCAACGATCAGGGGTTGACGACAGCACATTCCGATTAGATGTGCCGAGATAAAGTGGCAAAAAGTGAATTGTCGGCGAGAGCCGTGAGAGCATTACTGAGTAAAATCGATTACGGCCACGGGATGAGGGTGTGGACGTCAAATGTGGTCAAATTGGCAGCTTCAGGACGGCCTAATCTCAAAAGGGGCAGAAAAATTGAGGAACTCTTTGGAGACGTGTGTACCCCAGCTGGCAAGAAAAGTCGGCTAGAGCTTCTTGAATAGGTGGAAAGAATAGAAATATCGTGAAGAGTACGATACGCTTCACTGGACAAATGATGAGAAAGAGGGCATATGCAATCGGGCGAATTAGCACCCACGAGCTGATGGGGGCAGTGGTGTGGTGTGAGCATGAGGGAGAATATGAAGCGAATTAGGCTCATTAGACTCACAGCTAGCTAGCTACTCTTTGGGCTCATATTGACTTTGCTCTCTGCTATGTGTATGGTCGTTTTTGCGGACATAGCAGTCAACTGGGGAAAAATTGGCCAGTGAACCGCAGAAAATACCCAATTTCAAGCCGCGTTGAGCTACTTTCAAGTAATTTTGATGGGAGGTTCATTGACAAGGGCAAATTCGGCCAATTCACAGAAGAGACAGCAAACAAGGCTTTGATCCTCTCACAGAGGTGAAGTCATTGGTATATGGCTCATAGGTGAAAATGAACACAGTGATTTACTTGTCTATTTGCTTATTTATTTATTTATTTATTTATTCACTTATTTGTTTATGTGCCCATAAGAGCGCACCAATAGTTTCATGTAAAAAACCAGTAGAAGCTATGGTAGGAAATAAATAAAGTTGAAAGGGCAAGCCTGCTGGATTCACAGAAGAGGCATACTATTTGTGAAGCTGAGCCTACTTGAACCACTATGTGATATTATTAGTCTTTGTTTCAGAAAGCAGGAGCGCGTCGAGTGCAGAACACACACCACAAGTGACGACAACCGCCGTAAAATGTAATTTTTTTCTTTAATGGAATGATTACCCGCTTGCACTTGTATTCTATCAACTGTCACTAATCACAACTCTCATATACCAACTATCAGTATCACTACAAATCATTAGCTAACAGGTTCACTTGAAGGCCGTCGTCACTTGTGGTGTGTGGTCTGCAGTCGAAGCGCTTCTGGTTTTTTTTGATACACTGTATAAAATTCTAGGCAATAAAACGTTTCCACGATTTTGAATCAATATCAAATACATGACGCACTTCAAAGTAATGCACAAAGACATTATCAAAGGAGGAACACTGGAAAGCTGATGGAGCATGCTAAACAGACTTCACAAAGGCCGTGGAGCTAGTATTTGAGAGCCAGTGAGAGAACAGCATTGTTTTGGCTTGGCTTCGCAAGAGAATCAATGTGGCAATTGGACCGGATGTCACATGCTTAGAGCTATTTTTCTTCGACAAAATCGCATTGAAGATAGTGATAATGTGAACAAAAACCGATGATCACGGCTGTGTCCGTCCATGAAAGCAATTATTGAGCGAATTTGGAATGGATGTCGAGTACATGGCGTACTCCAACGGGATGGCTCAGAATTAAGCTTTTCGCCTTGGCATTTTTGAAAGTAGTAAAAAAGGAAAAGAAGTGAAGAAGAACTGCTCAGAGCTACTTTTCTTTGATAAAATCGCATTGAAGATAGTGATAACATAGACAAAAAACATTAATCACGGCGGTGTCCGTTCATGAGAGCAATTATTGAGCGAATTTGGTATGGATGTCGAATACATGGCGTATCCCAACGGGACAGCTCAGAATGTAGCTTTTTGCTTTGGCATTTTTGGAAGTAGTAAAAAAGAAAGTAAAATGAGGAAGAGCTGGGTAAAGCGTGGAAAAGAATGAACAATCCAGCGTTTTGCGGCTATGGAGCTCTTGATTTTTATTTTATTTATTTTTTACACGCTTAGGTGTCCTGTGCTAATTTATAATGAACATCAATAAAACTGAACGAGAACGTTCACAAAGTGAGCCAGCAAAAGACCACTCAAAGTAAAAAAAAATTCTCCAGGAAGAAAATCATGGCGCTATCGCAAGACACCGGGGCATTGCGGTGGCAATGTACTTGGAACAGCGTGAAGCTCTCCTTGGTGTCAGAATCAGGGGACTGAGCCAAGCGGGAGAGAGGAAACTCCAGGACGCGCGATTTCGATTTCCCTTGCTCCCTCCTAGTATACTTGGTCCTAGAAGATGCTCCCGTATTTTGCGAATGGCCAAAATCCTTCAAAAAGCTAAGATGCCGCCAAACTACGAAGGTGCGGGATTTCCGTCGGCCTAGTTGAAGTTGTACTTCAACATATGTAGCTTACCCGGCAGCGTCACTTATAGCGCATTTACCCGGTAAGCGAGATGTGCGGGTTCGAGTCCTATCTGAGGCGAGAGTTTCGTCCTAACCTAGCATTCTTGTGAAAGATTGTGGCGTACAAAAACATCAATTAAGAAACGAAACAAACCAGAAATGCGCTCAGTTTCAAGGAATTCATCTGTAAAATAATAAAAAATACGGTAATTCGACTAATAAATCGCGTAATAACGTAAGGAGTATGGTAATTTGGTTGAGTAGATTAACATCGAGAATGTGAAACTGTCGACTGAAATAGTTTAACCCGGAATGCAAAACTAGGTGGACCAGATAGAAATCAAGGAAGTGAGGAAGAACGACAGACCAGACAAATTGTCCTGCCCAACAACTCGATTCCCCTTTCATTTAGTTTAATGTCGTCGAACTGGATCGTCACTATGGATGGAATCGATTCAATGGTGCACACCGTTGCACGTCATACACACACATAGAGCGATTACACTGACATGGTAACTGATCGAAAATCAATCAAAACAAAAAAGAAGGAAGTTTTGGCGGTTTTGTAGGGAACATGCCACGCACTTGACTTCCACTACAAATTACAGAAGTGTTTGAGTAAGAACTACGGCAGGAACATACAGAAAATGTGGAATTTCAGTGTAATAACACGAGACTATTGGTGCACTCTGATGATTATACAAATAAATAAGTGAATAGATAAATGACTTAATAAATAAAAAGGTAAATAAATAAATGAATAAACAATTAGAGCGATTACCCTCGCAAGGTAACTGACCGAAAATCAATCAAAATAAAGAAGAAGGAAATTCTGGCCGTTTTGTAGAGAATACGCCACGCACTTAACTTCCACTATCAATTACTACTGGTGCGCTCTGATGAGTACACCAATAGAAAATGAATAGATAAGTGATTGAATAAATAAACAGGTAAATAAATAAATGAATAAATAAACAATTAGAGCGATTACCCTCGCAAGGTAGCTGTTGAGTGTGAGCTATGGCAGATACATGCAGAAAATTTGGGATTCAAATGTATTTACACGAGGATATTGGTACACTCTTATGGGTACACAAATAAACATTAAATAAATAAATAAATAAGTTAATTAATAAGTAAATGAGTAAACAAATAAATAAATAAATTTCCAGTCAACCACATTAAGGAGGGTTGCTGATAACAGCTAATCGAGGTGATAAAGCTGCTGGTAGTTTCTTTGTACTAAACGGTGACTAATGGTGATCTGTTAAATGCCATCGTTCCTAATCCCCATTGTGGAACAAAGTGGACGTTCATAGCCCTCAGGGAGGGGGAGGAACAATTAAAACAGGGCCACCGGTGGTAGGTGTTACTAGAACTGATCATAAGCACAGGAAATGGAGAATTGAAAGGGAGAACCACGAATTGCTCACTTCCACTCCAGAATCCCTACCCCCCCCCTCTTTGGAAACCTAGTCCCGAGTTCTGTAAATGGCTTCGGTTGGATGTCTCCCTAACGACATGCGCTCCGTGTCGGATGAAAAGTCGAAACAGTAGGGTGTTTGTTCTGCCCAGACAAGACCTGGTCTCCTAAAGCACTCTCGCCCACGAGAAAATATTTTTTTTTCGCAAAAAGCATCGCCATCGTCTGAGAGATTCCAAGAGATGGGATGCAAGCAATGGAGGCCGACGGGATCGACTTCATTCATTCGTGATTAATCTCTTTCAGCGATAATCCCAGGCAGTAATGGATATTGTATGCACAACTTCTAATAGCAACGATGAGATTTATGAGCGGATTAAGAGGTGCCTCCTGAAAGTCATAGAATTCCGTAGGAACAAATGACAGACCGAGACCACCCAAGTCGTGTTTTCGGAGATGACGCACATACACGAGAGGAATTTTAATGTCCAAGAAACCAAGAAAACATCGAAATCGATAAAGGATGCGGAAAAAACTCAACAAAGACAACGATGCTGATAGAAAAAATAAAAAAAAAGCGTTGGGGTCTGTTCAGCTTGGTCAGGGTGCGCCATGTATTCGACTTCCACCTCGTACTACCTAGCATTGAATAGGAACCAATAGAAAGGCATATTTATGTAGTTTTAATAGTTGTAGTTTCATGGCGAAAATAAGAGAGGAATCAGGGATTACTTTTACTTGATTAGACTTCCCCCCTTTCAGAGTGACAAACTGCTTTCCTCCTTCCTCCCAAATAGAAAATTACTGAGTTGTATCAAAGCTATGCAATAGAGTAAGGGTATGAGCAATATCCTCGGATTCTTCTTCTCCCGAACAAGTCTCACACTTACTGACTGGTCCCTGACATGGCGTTTATGGTTGGTTGAGCTGGGATGTATTCGATCTTATGAATCCTCTCTAAGTAGCAAATTCCTTTCCTGCTCCCTCTTAAAAGGTCTGAGGCTTCAATAGCGCTGATGCGCTAAATATAGACATTTTGCATGGTGCAGACCTTATTTATAACCATACAGACGCTTTGTTAG
>KZ345997.1:92613-102684 GCA_002352805.1 Teladorsagia circumcincta | reverse complement strand
GCTCTCCCAGCAAGGTCTGTTGCCTTCGATACTAATGGTGCGGAACGATGCGCTAGCCCTAGGCAAGCACACATGAAGAGATACTGAACAAACAACTCACCCTGAAACGTCGCTAGAACGGGGGCGAACATTGTCGAGGGAGGCGCGACTTACCGACTATGTTAGTGCCACCCATTTGCCAGTCGTGGAGAACGTGTAATAGGCTGCGGAGGCATTTGCGGTCGTTTTTGGACCACAGGGTTTATTTGAACTCGGTCCTTTACCTCCCCACCTACGACTTAACTATCGACCACTTTACCCTCGAATTCGACCTGGGACTGTTGCTTTAAATCTTCGCGAACCACGTGGGCGCCTGGAAAAATTGGGATTGTAATACAGCACGGTAACTAACGTTCGCCGCTCTTATGATCATCACACACACAGCACAGCTCCAACCCCCAACCCCGTTTCCAATAGTTTTGTTAGGGTCTCTAAAAGAACTTTCTCTGTGAAACACAGTGAATGCTGCAGAAACAAGGTCTAAGTTTTGGGAATAAGAATCTGAGATCAATATCAAATACGTGCACGTATGCGAGAACAAGTACTCCCAGCGGACTGCGGTACAACTCCTGTCACCCTTCGACGAGTGGTGACGGTGGATCGACGCGGAAAAATTGGACGGGTGGCGTCCGCAATGCACAACATCGATTGCCGCGAATTATAAAACAAACTCGTCGGGTAGGTTACAAGTTTTTTCTCATTTCTTTAATTAGGGCTCATACTTAGTATAATCACAGAGACAATGTTTCAGGTATTTGAAAAACAAGCTCATCCTTAGCAATGAGTGGTCGATCGCCCGTTAAAAGTCCAGCCAGAAAGAAAATAGCACCGATGCCAAGCACAGTAGTGAGTGTTCATTGATTCACTGTGTCATCGTGAGCTTCTTTGTTTTCCTTTTACTCATTTGCAGTTTCTTTTTCCCAGGCAAAAATATTGAACTTTTGAAAATTTCCCGCGCGCGGCCCACCGCCCGTTTCTAAAGCCTAATTTTATGTTTTCGCAGTTGTTGCGTTTTGTTGATTTTGGTCAATCCCTCTTTCTTTTTTTGTTCAACATTCACATTTTTAGGCTCGCGAAAAGGCTTCTTCTCCTTATAAATTGCGAGATACATCGAAACTTCCATCGCGATACAGGGATGAGGAGATTGATGTACCTCCCTTGAGAGCACGAACTCCAGCGAAAGCACGAACACCATCGAAAATTTCCGGGTAAGTGGACGTTTTTAACTCCATGATTCGTACAATTTAAGAACTTTCGTAAATTTCCACCTTACTGCTGCACAATCTGCTGACACAAGTCTAAGTAAAATTAATTCTTTATCCAAATACCAATGTAAATGGCGTGCAGTTTTTTGAAGTCAGGTGCCAGAGAACGTAGAAAGATTGACATTGTGGTCAGAAGTAAACTGCGCGAACGTAATGTTCCCATCCGCGATCCCCTCGAGTTATCGATTTGAACCGAGGCGTGGGACCTGAATTTTGGCCCCATCATCATCCCGATATTCATTTTTCTTGGCTGGTTGTTCAGAATTTACCTTGGTATTTGAAAAGAGAGACAAAATTGGCCTCTATACAAGTGGGGTTTGCACGCCCAGCTTTTCAAGCATATCAAGTTACTGCCCTCACATCCACCCCCTAGGTTGGCTACGCTCCCCCACGAATTTCCCAATTCTCGTGGCGCTATAGTAGCGGCAGCAGTCCCACCACTTACACACATTAAGCGTCTACCATGTCAAAAAAAAAATGCGACGTGCCCACCCTGTTTGCATAGCACCTAAATTTGAATTGGATATGGTACCAGTAAGCGATAACAAAAAGAACGCTCACGTCGTTGGGCGGGGAGGGGGCATTCAAGTGAGTGAGCCACTCAGCGCTGACGATTACGAGAGATTGAGGTGAGGAATTCTAAGGGATGTGAGCACTTGCTCTACTTGGCTTTTATCCCCACTGTTGGGCTTAGTTCAGTGTCAACCACCATCGGCCCTGTTTCGGATGGCTTCCCTTCCCAAACCCATGAGCGCCACAACAATGGTGGCAGTACGACGTACAAAGATTCGTTTCTAAGAGTAATTACGCGTTCGAATACCCCTTCCAGCTTTTCTTGAATGTCAAGTGACTGCCCTCATCTCCACCCCCTCAAACTGCCTACATTCTGGCTGGCTCGTAGTTACCGCATGGAAAAACTGCATCATGATGCCCCCCTAACTGGAGTAGAACCTCCTTTTTTTCTCTTGAATTTGTATAGGAATTGATTGCACAAGCTCTAAAATAACTTTGTCCTTTTCAGACCCCCGTCCTCAACAAGCTCATCAGCTCGACGTGTTTTACATACTGGCGCCACGACTCCACAACATTCTCTTCATACACCTGGTCCACTACAAGAGAATGTGTCTCACTCGAACTCTGTCTCGTCACGGAGAAGCGGAGAATTGGGTGGAATTCAAAAAATTGAAGTGCATGGAGTGGAGGGCAAACATGCGGTAGTACCTATAACACTAGTGGTTTGTTGAGTTCTTTTAAAGAAATTTGACAAGCATTTCTCCTGACGATTTTTAGAATCCTGGTGAAGTGAGTGCTACGTCATTCGCTTTAAATCGTGGAGATGTTAATGAGGTTGGATTGTAAGCAGTTTTCGAACATTTTTTCAACATTTCTATTTAGGCGCACGCGGGATCTTATGTTGCCCCAACGGTAGTGACGAGACATTCCTCGTATCAGCAGCATCCGAGAGTTGTGAGTGTTTGTTCGTACTTTTGTTTGTGGCAACCCGTAAAAGCTAGCACTTGTTTCAGCCGAATTCATTTCATTCATGCGTGTTTGAAACAGATGATACAATATCACAAATATCCGTTAATTAGGAATTTGATTGTAGTATAATAGAGTATGTGAACATAGAATCAAGGAAAGAAATTGAATATGTAGTACAGGGTGTCTCGAAGTTACCGGTACACATATATTGTAGTATGATGCAAGCTAAAAGGTGTATGGTAGGTGAATGGATGGATAAGTAGTTCGAGTCATGTGCAAAAAGATGCAGCAACGAACTACTATTATGTTCTTCATCGGCACAATGGAGGCACGAGGTCGCTTCTTGAAATTCTCGAACCTCGCACGTAACTCCTTGGCTATTTCTTCCCAAGTTTTCTGCTGCATTACTTCAGTGGCTCCAAGCTAGAATGCCCGACTGAACGGACCCTGCTTCCATCATGGGCCACATTGAGAGGCAGTGTGGAACAGGGTCTTGCAAACAAAGTGGCCATTCCTCGTTCTGCTGACATTCGAACGAATTTGGCCTACCCAGGGCACTGTTTCAACTTCACATGGAGCTTTTAATTGAGACGTAGGTAAATTGATAGAACCTGGGATGGTTACTAATATGAAAAGTAAACCTGAACAGATCTTGCCAAGGATGTTGTTAGCGACCAAAGTGGTCCTAAGTTTGATTCTCTGTAGTGACGAAATTTTGCATGCTAGGGTGGCACTTCCCTTCCAGATTGAATACCAAATGACGCCCGCGCCAAGAAAAAATTTATCTTCGTGATTAGGGCCATCAGAATCTCTTGAATGTAGGGTTTACCAGATATCATTAGACCAACGCTGCATTCATTAACAGCCAACTTCGGTCGCATACAATGTCCTCGAAAAGTTCGCGTAGCGGATTCGCTTTTCATATCTGTAACCAGCATTCCAGGCTCTATCGATTTATCTAGGTCTCATTTCAATTCTATGGAACTTGATACACTTTACTAGTAAGGACGATATCAGACTGCGATTCGAGCGACTCACTACTAGCGATTCGCTAGCGTACGCGGTCGCTTTATGGTATCAGCCGATAGCGATTCACTGGCCGCGACGCGACCGCAGACGCTAGCGAATCGCTCGAATCGCGGAGTCTGACATCGGCCTAAGGGTTGGAGCATTTCTTTGCTAAAGCACCACGGAACGTTTCGAAGTGGTAGTCGCACCTAGCGTTCACGACATATGTATACTGATGGTGCCCATGTTTGTTGTTCTCCTACCGGAATCCTTAAAAAATACTAGCGGCTCTCCTCCTTTAATTGTGGTGCTCTGTCGAAGCAATTTCAGCGGCGAGTTTTCTGATCTTCAAACGGTTTTTCGCCCGTGAGATGGCACTCTCGTCGTTTCTGGCCGGAATGCTATCCTTCTGGTGAATGTTGTCGGCTCACTGAAAAAAAAATCACGTTAGAAAAAAGTAAGGGGAGGTGCGTGTTTTCAGTGAAGCGGATCTGGAACTCCCTGCATTTTCGACCTTCTTCTGCCTGTTGATATTGAAGATGAAGTGGAACTTGTGCGTTTCATACATCGTCTACCTCTTTGGGATGCGACTATGATTGATGTTGTACTTTGATGGTCCTCTGTAAAATCCTCATAGGCACTGCGGAGGGCTTAGCTACGTCCTTCGTTGTAATCCTAGCTTCATTTATACGACTGGTCGCAGGTGGAACCGGAAGATCTTTCGTCATCTCAAAGATAACACGATAAATAAATATTACAAATTTCACACACCAGTGACGTTGCAGGTGACTGAAAGAAGCTTTCCTGTAACTGACTAGCAGCACAGGAAGTGAAGATAGTCGACAACCTTCGCATAGCGAATTTTTGAATTTCGGCGCACTAATTTTAGAATACCTTGTAGAAGTGAAACCTGAGGCAACCCTATAATCTCAATCAAGGAAGGAGTATGGTAGAAGTTGTGTACTGCTAGTGTATGAGCCTTAATTACAACATCTAGCCATACCGTCATGAATCTCACTTTTTCAAACTCAAAAACACCCGGAAATGCAATCCTAAGAAGTTCCTTGGTGTCAATCACTTCTCCCCCTCATTAGTCGCGTTCCCTTACTGCACCATCATTGTCTATGATTGCGGTCCCCATTAATCTCAATAGAATGTCTGTAGTGCGATTTAGTTGATTTGGAGCCGTTTTGTTTGGAATTAATGTGAAGCAATTTCATTAAAAATTGTACTAATTCAAGGTAACGCGAGTGGTGGAAGAATCATACACAAATACACCTGAATCCTCTCGTTCATCGTTTGACGACGATGTTTCGGAAGCAACAACAAAAGCTCTTCTGAAGAAAATCGCTCGGTAAATCATAAATACAGTCATTTTTCGAGTATTTGCTCCTTTCGAGGACTAATGAGCTAGTAATAGAAATGTCGTGGAATACTTCAAATTTCTACAAGAATCGACGAATTCCCATGGAATATCTTGGCGAGATCGTCATAGCGGTCACCAGGGTCCATTAGTTGCCCCTGCTGAATCAGAAAAATCTTGTTCGGTCAACTTGTTCGCTGTTTATGACATAGTGGCGTTTTGTAACTTTACGATATTGATGAGTTTTGCTAGTTTCATTAGCAGCTCAATACCCCAGCTATACTCAATGAAGAGCCATATCGATGAGAAGGGGTTGGCAGTCAGCTCATAGAAATTGTCATTTTAATCGCATGATGGTTTAGGAAATCCAATTTCTGTAAATGATATTGTGGAAATTCTAACGGGCATTGTGCATATATTCCACCCTTCTTCATCTTTGAAGTATGGAAAAAGGTCGAAAATTGATCGTCGAGATAATAATTTGGCTGTACACCCAACCTTTCCTAATTGGAACTGGTGCGGTTTACGCCCTTGGCGTTCATCAAAAGGCAATGAGGAGACTTCATTTATGTCTACGGTAGTATCTTTGTTTAGTGTAAGGGTTGACTGAAAGGTAACATTTGTGGGTATTCCTTTTCTGGGTAAGTCGCATGATCTGATTAGCTTACTATCTCGCAATGATAAGGGTTTTTTTCCGGTATGACAACGAACAGTTTTGCTAATTAACCTTGTTTATCAATGTTATCAGTTTTCAGTCATAAATCTCAAAACGAGATTGGATCAGAACTTCAACAGAGCTTGCGTCGAATACGAAATCTGCTGAAGCTTCCCAAGGTGAGCGGTCCCTGTGTGCGGTTGAGATATCATTGAGCTCACCGTGTTGATTTCATTCTGAAAATGTAATAATACATTCATCGAAGACATTCATTCCAATGTTTTTTTTTTCAAAAATTTATGGAAGTTATTACTGCGGCTCCTTTAGGCTCGTCGATGGGTCATATGTGAGTTCTTCTACTCCGGAGTGGATGAGCAGCTTTTTCTTGGCGACAACGAGTTTGGTCAATTAATTCGCGAGGCTTTCCCAAATTTGAAGACCATGCTTATGAACAAGCAGGAATGGCGTGTTATACGACGCCTGCTGGGTAGGCCTACATTGTGATGTGACCAATTTTCAGGCTTTGTGTCGGTATTTTGGATTCGAATGAGGATAACTTACAAAGTTTAGGGAAGCCCCGCCGCTGCTCGACAACTTTTTTCGAAGAGGAGCGACAAATTTTGGATCAAAGAAGACGAAAAGTGCGAAGCATATACGATGGTTCTTTCACGTCCACTGCAAACTGCGATTTGAGTGACATGCCACCAAATCTTCCTGCTCCTTTGGTCGTTGGTATGAAGGTAATACTTCTATTTTTTGCTTTTTTTCTAAATATTGTGTTTGCCACACACCTTCTTCTAGCCGTGGCTGCATTTCTTTAGAGTGGCATCTATGAAAATTTATGGTGCTGCAATATGAAAGTCTTATAATTTCTCATCTTTTTTTTCACATAACTCGGCTGTATTCGAATTTCTGACCATACATAAGCATTTATTTGAAGGAAAGCATATGGGAGTTTGGAGCAGTTGGATGTTGAACTTGAATATTTTCCAGTGTCAAGTAATCAAAACCCTTGGGTGCTCGCATTTGAATATTTTTTACGGGTTCGTCTACTAAAGTAAAAGTGACAGGCAGAAATGACTGGATGAAGTTGCGTGAGTTATGCGTGCCGTGCGTGCCTCTTGCTTTTTGTGCAAACGCCGTTATCGGAAGTGATTCCACCATTTTTTGGCAAAAAGTGATCCGCTGTGAGCGACGCGTGAAAAAGCTATGAGATCGGATTCCTCACTACACTCATGAACTCTTGTGGAGTTCAGAGGACAATGTACCACGTTCGCCAACAATTTGCGCTATAGAAGCAGTAGAATCTAGAGGGCAAGAGTTCGGCTTGTGGAGGACGTAAAGACTTAAAGGCGTACGTATTTAGTCCCATTCACCGCAGATAGCGTATTCAGTCAAACTGTTCGTCGTCATAGTCGTGAGCCTACAACCGCGCCAAAAGGTCGTTTCCACGCAACATGCTTTCTTTCTGGTGCAAGTCATAATCGCTTGTTTTTCGACATGCTGAATCCAATCTAGAAGTCGCTGCCACAATACTATAAATTTAGGAACACTCCCCTCTTCTAGCAACCCACTTCTGTTCCCAGAATCTATCGTTTACGTCCCCACATTGTCCTGTCTAAGACATCTGCCAACTTTTTGCCCTCGATGAATCTTCTTTACCTCCCCACCTCTTATTGGGGCTTTCGTGGTTTTCTTGGTCGCATGCCCTTTGCTTTGAAGTCTAGTGCATATTTTATATGGTGATCCTGTGGTATTCTCTGTATGGTTCGTGTTATCGCGATCGCACCTCTTCCACTTTTACCTGGAGAGGGTACTCAGCATAAGCACTCTAGCGTCTTCGTGTTAACCCCATCCAGTCGCATCCATACACCGATCTCAGGATCCTTATTTTTAACAGAGTGAAACTGTCGTTCATGAGCTTGAACTCCTTACTGTAAATCATTATGAACCTCACAACAGTTTGGTACTCCTTATCGGTGAGCGTCCTGAAGCGACGTCATTCGCAGAGACGCTAGTTCACTTCCATAATTTCATTCATGACCATTCTTTTATTTTATTCGGCTTTTGCTACCTGTTCTACATTACCGTCAGCACCTGGGTCACTCTCTAGAAAGCAGCTACACTTTGGATTGTTTTCATCATGACAAGCCACGATCGACTTTGCAATTTGCAGCTGATTGTGAAGAACGTAGACTTCTTCACGTGCAACTAGAGTCATTCTCTGTCACTCTTGCCATTTTTGCATCTTTTTGTTTCCGCTCTCCTCTCTTGATTCATGCTTTGCTCGTTTACATGGATGGCCAAAAAAAGAGACTTTGCTCCTGACTCATATCAGTAAGCTTCTACTCGCACATGTTGCCGTGGCCAATGAGAGCCTATTGAAAAAGTATTCCTTGAACGCCCCTCCCCATGCAGGTGCAAGCCCGTCCCCGCTGCTCTCGCCGTCTCCAAAATATGACCTCATCTAAAATCGCCGTCGAGTCAAAGGCGCTCTTCCGTAAATGCTCCATCCTGGAGCAGCTACACAATTTCTTCAATCGGTTACCCTACGCATAGCTTTCTAGAGATAGTAGCTCGGAGTATGCAGAGCCCCGTAAGACCAGCTTCTCGAATAACGTCGTGTTGGTTAACGACCCTTCGAGCACCACGCTGAGCTTGAACTGTGCATAACTCCTTCATGGTAAATTCTTCCGAAATCCTAGGTGTGAAAAGCTATTATGAAGTTTTTTGATAGGTTGGAATATGCTCTTCGATTTCCAGTTGGGTGCATTCAGTTTGAATTCGAGAAAGTGTGATTGATATCAGTTTGAACGTGGAGTTGAGTGTCTCTTTGACCACCCCCGTATGGATTGTTAATTCGCAGTTCTTTTGCGAGATGGATTAAGATCAAGGATGAATGTGATGTTCAAATGCGGTTGTGAGGGAATATCTATTGGAACTGGAAAGTAACGCAGATTCTGAAGATCGTCGTTCAGGTCTATGCTAGACTGCGAGCTCCGAAAGATGGAATATACGGTGGTACCATCGACGCATTGGTTTCTGGTGGAGGAGGATACAGAATTGTTTTTGATAAGGTTTGTTTGCAGTTTTAAAACTTGAAACTTCCATTTCTGTGAGCATTCATTTCGCTAAGTAATCCATGGATCTGCGCTCCGTTGATAGAAATCCCCTACTGCACTGCTGAAAGGTTGCCTAGGAAGCAGTCTGCGCAACTGGCCTCCGTGTAATGTCAGGGAATAAATGAAAGAATTTTGCAGCAGTTGTGTATCCCTTGTGCTGATGGGCTTCATCTAGAGTTGAACCAATTGGAGGATGTTTCAGAATGAAATATTCTGTATATCAGTAGTAAGAAGTATTCGTTACAGGAGGACATGATTCCACCAGCGTTTGTACCTGACTATGAGGTTATGTACGATGGCTCATTGGAACTACTCTCACTTTCTTATTTCCTGCAGCAAAATAGTGCTCGACTTCCCTGTATGAACTCAACCCGTACTGGTGAGCGCATGCATTGTGAAATGATTTCTCATCAGAGTAGTCGATAATATTTATAGTTCCTATTCCTCACTCCACGAAACTAAGAAAGTCGGCCGATGTGAATCGTGAGTTTTTTTTTTTATTGTTATCATTTTCTTTGTAGTCAATGGTAACCTGCAGCATCGTTTGTTAGATGTGTCGCAAAGTGTGATATTTTTCTATTATAGACGAAAAGGTCGGGAACTTCCCTGTGCGCATGCTTGTTATCTTGGTGAAAGTTGCCAAGCTGTTGGAGATAAAGAAGAAGCTCGTGAAAACGTTGACCGAATTGAACAACGAAGCAGAGAAGGAAAGCATTCTCACGGATGTCTATGCCCCTGTGTTTCAAGTAAGCCACATTCTAATTCTGGTTTGCTTTATCTTTAGTAACTTGAAAATTAGGGAAGAAATATACGGGCAGTTCTGTGTACCATAGTGACGACTGTTGTGAAAAATAAAAAAGGCATAAGGGTAAAGCTTTGAGCGATGGTCTTTTCCCTTCCGTTATGTCCACATATTCTGATTCCATTTGGGAGCCCAGTTACATTTGAAAGCAGGTACATTGACTTGCCATGAGCTATGTAGAAGTCAGGGTGCATATTATGCAAGTCTGCTATCAAACAGCGACGTCGAAGCGTTTAAAGATTTGGTTGGCCTGGACGGCCTGTGATCCAGGACTTGTCCCTATCATACGCTTGTTAAGCGGAATCCCTTGGCGCTACAGCACTTTCCCCGTGTTG
>KZ345997.1:55630-69428 GCA_002352805.1 Teladorsagia circumcincta | reverse complement strand
TAAGTCTCCATACTTAGTTATACTTACCTTTAGGGCTACATTGCCTAAACCACAACATGTGAACACTCGAAGGATAGCTGTCCTTCTGATCAATACGACATCTGGTCACTCAACTCACTCTAGAGTTCATTAAGTCTCCATACTTAGTTATACTTACCTTTAGGGCTACATTGCCTAAACCACAACATGTGAACACTCGAAGGATAGCTGTCCTTCTAATCAATACGACATCTGGTCGCTTAACTCACTCTAGAGTTCACTGAGTCTCCATACTCAGACATATTTACCTTTAGGGCTACACTGCCCCAACCACAACATGTGAAACACTCGAAGGATAGCTGTCCTTCTGATCTTCTGACGACATCTGGTCGCTTAACTCACTCCAGAGTTCTTTCATCTCCGCACTGACGATGAGAAATTTACCTTCAGGGCTGGGATTGCTCAAAGCTACAACATGTAAACACTCGTAGGATAGCTGTCCTTTTAATCTGAGACATCAATTGGGTTGATGCGCAGGCTCATTATCGTTGCGGATGTGCGGGAGCAACAACAATTATGGAGGAACAGGATTGCGAAACTCCAGGACTGAACCGATATCTTTGCAGATTTCAGGACGAGACCAATTCGCCTCTCAGATACTACGATAATCCTTCATTAGCCTCGGCTGAACTAAGGAAGGAACTACTTAAGATGTGAACATAAACCAATAGTTCTGGATTGCGAAATTTTGGTTACTGAAGCATAGCATCACCTCAGAAGAAAGCAACCAAGCCAACTTTTATAAGGCTTCTCTGTTGCCTTTGAGACACTGACGATTAAATTTGCTGAGCACTAATTAACGAACAAGAACTGCGACGAGCACTAATTCACGAACAAATAACTGCGACACGACAAGTCACTTACGAAACGAAAGCCGGAATGGGGAGGTATCCTCCCGAACGGAGGGGTTAGCATGACCGCTACGCGTACGCTCCGCGGTCTGCTACCCCGCAGTATCCGTCCCGTCGTCACGGGACCCGCCTTGATGGCGGAGGTTGCGCTACGACAAAACTCCATTATATCGCAAGACCGTGGGAGGTCTGTGGCTGTGTGGGGTCCTCTAGCAAAAGACATGGGTCCTGTAGTGAGACAAGTGGGTCCTGTAACGAAATTTCACAAAATGTCCCGAATGTGGCATTTGTGCATCGCCGGGTAGGCACTCGATAATCCAACTATGTCACTGGTAAGACATGCACCGAAAACGACACGGGCTTCAGTGGTGCTATCAGTACGCGTGAAAAAGTGGCAATGAAGATGTCTCGTGAGTAAGATTTCTAAGGCATAGCTCGATACACTAGCCGGTCCATTTTTTGCAGAGCCGGTTCTGCGGTCGGCAGCTGAGGTGCATCACGGAGAAGAATCGGCCCATTTCTGGCAGCCCTTTCTAGGCGCATGTGCCATGATTTCGATATTTTGGAAACTTGCACTTTCTATTGCCTCACTGTGACAGTCGCGCTTCGACGAGATAAGCAAACCAGCCCGTTTGGCGTTTTTCCTGGGGCTGTATGCTGAATGTTGGGGAGGAGATGAGGTCTCCGACGGTCGACGGACTGCTTCAACTACTTCAAACCGCCTCACTATGCTGCTTACCTTACTGCTAAGCCTTGGAGAGAGGACGGCCCTGCGACATCCGTCCTCTCACCAATGCTTAATCCTGATGTAAGCTAAACAGGCTTTTTGGCGGAGCTTGGACGTAGCTGCACCACTTCCGTCATCGATCTGCTACCATACATATCAAGTTCAAGTAGTCCGTCGACCATCGTGGATCCCATCCCTTCCCCAGCATTCAGTAGGCCCCAACAGAAACACCAAACGGGCTGGTTTGCTTACCTCCGCTTTGGCTCGGAGAGCTGCGCCTGTCGCAGTCTGCGTAACATGCAACACAGCTTTGTCCTCGTGCAGTTCCGCTTTTGCGAAGTTTTGTAAACCCTAGCTGCAACCGATGTTCTAGTCTGGGCTCATGGTTAGTCGCCGAGAATCCACTTTAAATTGCATCACAGCCCGAACGAGAACTGGTCAGTCTTATTGGATGAAGGAAGGTAGAAGAAGTGCAGACGGCTCTTCGGAACCAATTTTTCGCGGTACCCCAACATTGACTTTTTCACTTTCCAACTATCCGATTTGATTTGAAACTACAAATTAAGTTTGCCTGACTCAGGGCGACCGTTCCAAACCAGCAAGCAACAGTTCTAGACACATTTGCTCTTATCGAGTGTATCAGCTAATTTTTTACCAACGTTCGTTATCCTCACCTTCACCACCTTCGAGGCTCTCGCCAGCCCTACACAAGCTTTCCAAACTATCGCTACACAGCGCTTTTTAGTTGCGAGACGAAATCAATAGTAGACTCCGAGCTCTCTCATCTTGAAACCTCGGCATGTTCGTAAGTGCTGTGTATTTATGCTTCTGCCACGAGGTTTGTAGGTGGAATCTTTATTTCGGCCAACGTTTCGACCTTCACGTCGTTTTCAAAGGCCTAAACATGGCTCAAGACTTAAGAATTGCACGCTACCCTACCAAACGCCTCCTCCATTCTAGCGTTTCTGACTCATCTCAGGAACGCAAAGAAACTGCCCAAAACGTGAAAGATAAGCTCACCCCAGAATCCACCGCTGAGTGTAGGGCTACACTCTGTTAGTATATTAGTAGCGAATGGATGTCACTCGACAGTCGAGTGACATCCGTCGTGTGATGTGGATGTTGTATTCAGACTTCGAAAAAACAGCAGAGAGCAGTAGCTCTGAGCAAAGCTGGCGCTACTTAGAATAGTCCACGTTCGACCTTCTTGCAGTCTTGGCATAATGAGTTCAGTAGAAGTGGTTCTTCAAGCCTTCCGGAGCCAAGCACTCCATTAGGCTTACATTTCTGCTTCCTTGCCTTCGTCAGAGCCTAAAATGATTCGAAAGTGAGTTATGGCCACACGCTCCTCCTTCCTGTTCATTTGAGGTTCTCTTGTGGTAATCCGAAATGCTGCCAGCGTCTTGCGCGCTGCGATCTCGGGTTCCAGCGCCAATATGGACACTGCAACGCCAAACGATGAACCTTCGTGGTACAAAACACGATGACCTGCTGAAGGAGTATGGCTTTGTGATCTACCCAGCCCATCTAGATTCCCTGACTGCGTAAGGACAGGAGGCGACCTGTTCCTCCTACATACTCGCTCATATAACTTTGACAGCGTACCGATTAGATCACTCCCACCTCAATGCAGTCATCTGTTCTGCCATAAGGGCATACCACACAGTTAGGAGTATCGCACACAGCATAGTATTTCGACAAATCGTATGTCGTCTTGAAGATTGCACCGATGCACCATTGATTTGATAGCTCTAATTATCTGTTCTGAAATGAACGATCATCAAAGAGACACCCTATCAAAAGGTTAGCTTTCCTAGACCGCCCGAGAAATGGAATACCCCATCGTGTTGACTCAGAGCACGGATATCCGTTCAATAAGGCGATGCTCTGGTCGCGCTCAGGGACTCCTCCCTCAGCTCAGAATCAGATGAGACTCTGTTCGCGGTTGTGAACATTTGCTGACCAGCCTGTTTTGTTTTTGTAGGATGTGCAGACTGGTAGTGAAGAATTATATTCTTACAGCTCGGTTTGCGGTGCCATTTGGTTCTGATTGTGCCTCGCAGTGCCTCGCACACATAGGAATGGTAGCCAATCCTTCAAGGGCTTTTTCCCTGTAAATTTGATGCTTTCTGACTTGCTTGTTAGGGAGATCATGATAAATGTCCATTTCTTTCTGAGTTGAACATATGATAGGGCAGCAATCAATATAGCGATAGTAGAGGATCGGCCTACGGTTCAGCACGAGCCTCTCAATTTTGACATGAACCTTATGGCCAGCGCAGGCGCTAGCCGTTGCCCATTCACTGCTAGTATACGCCCGATCACCTAAAAGAGCATTCCAGGCACTCTGCCAAGATAGTCATCGCTTGCGAGACAGTGAACCCGTACAGATGGAGCTCCGATTTATGTTCGCGAAGCAATTCGTGTGCGGCCTCCAGCGCTTTTCATTCGACACATTTGTGTATAAGTGTGATATCGAGCGAATGCATCGCACAGTCATCCTGGAAGTGATGGACAACTTATTGAGTAGCATGCTAGTGCTGGTTAGGTGAGCGGGGATGTATTGGAAGAGCCATCCCAAGGTAATCCTGGGAAACCAGTCGTGAAAGGCTCGGCAAATTATTTCTGCTGGCAGTACTGCCGAATGGAGAAAAAAATGGCGCTTTCTAATAATATGTCGCATATAGCATTCATCCTAAGAGTTAGTCAGAAATAGTACCTTGGAACTAGAACGGTCAAAAACGGCAGAAACTTTCCTTACAACGTAATGAATGGCGGTCGGTGACTTTCTCTTTACATTTTCACGGAAGAATGTTTTCGCACTTCAATAACAACGCGGTTCCGTCATTGCAATTCCCTACACTCACTTATTATGTGAAATGATAACGCTTGACCTTCGATGCTTTTAATCACTCAGATGTGCCTAGCATTGGACTTCCGTTCAGAGTCGTTGTATCATTTGCATGGGTTCTCAGCACAGACACGTACGTTAAGTAAGCGGCGACCTCCTTCAGCCACCTATGTCCTCACTCAATTTATTGTACACGGCTTTAAATAGAATCTCGGTGGAGTGACTTCGTTAGTCCAGACGGGTGGAACACATCAGTAGATCGCGCAGTATCTCTATCGCAGTATTGTGATCAGCTTTAACATCACAGTCATCGGGGATAAAACTTAACTGGAGAGAAGTTTTCGTAGTATAAAATTGCTTCTGCTGAGCCTCGACCGAGTTCGATGCTTTATTTTGATTCACTCGCTCATAATGCGAATGGAATCACTTGCTACTACTTGTCTAATGATCTCTGAAAGGCTATTCTCATGAGTTTCAGGGAAGATGGCATGATGGGGTACGGAAGTAGACCTTAAAGGTGAGGTTACTTATTCGGTCAGTAGATCGCGCAGTATCTCTACGCCAATAAACTCTGAATGTCATGAGAGAGCGATTGCCAACACTGCTAGGAAGTGAATTGCTGATCATATCAGCAACCATATTTCGTTCGCTCAACTGTAATGCTTTCGTCTGGCTTCATTGGTCAATGCTCAGACGATCTGCTCATGGTTTCGCAAGCCTAACACAAGTGTCTTTACACCGATCATCGACGCAGCTAGCACTATTGGTATGATATTTTTTGTCAAACTGCAGCAAATGGATCTCTAAATTAGTGATAAGCTCGCCTACTTCTGGATCGAATGGCGAGAAGGCGGTTTCGATCTTGGCTGTGACCGCTGTTTTTTTTTACAGGTGCTCCATCTATCGCCTTTACTTACACATCTCAACAGCATTAGTTTTTCGCAGCTTTTCGTAAGAGCTTTCTTTGACTGGAATCTTCGCGGAGTGAAAGCTAATCACGTTCGATAGTCAATTGAAACCTGTAGATAATCACTCTCAATAGATATAAGCTTGTGATAATACTTGACCACTCAATTGTTCTCCGCGCCGGCGTTTTGAATTTTTCGATTAGAAAATTCGATGGTCTTGTATCTCAGTAACGGTCGCAATTAGGGGAGAGAAGCGACAGACTATCCAGGGTTTGCATGACCGAAACGTAGAAAAACCAATTCCCGACAATCATCCTTGAATTTCAACCGATATTCCACGAAGAAATTTTAAATGCTCAACAGGACAATGCTGCTTTTATTTCAGTCCGCCAAGAATGGAACTCGAGTTGCATGAAATAACTCTTTGAACAGATGCTGCACTATGACTAATGTTATGCGTTCATGTGTCACATGATAAGCGAGTGCGCAGCGTTATCAAATCAAGGTGTTCTTCGACCAGTCAGGTGCACAACAGATGCAGGACATAGCTTCGGACGCTCTGGATTATTCTGAGATTGAGAGATGGCGGACTATCCCAGCGCAAATTTGTAATTGAAAAGACTGATTTCATTTACCTTCAGCTCTCCAGGCTATGAACCTGGCACGACGAAAGCCGTTCCAAAGCTGGGGCCGTGGCTTAACACGTTGACAAGCCGTGCGGTATGATATCATACCACATTTTCACCTGGAGCAAACTAGTTTTCCCCGTCTCTCAACGGTCCATTTACAATATTAGATCCAAAAAACGATTTTTTATTCAATATTAGTGAAATCGCCGAAATATCATTGCCAGTTGATGTGGGAACACAAAAAATGTTGAAGCAGTAGTAGTCACCCTTCAGCAAGTACATCACCTTTGGTACGACATGAATTATGCATTCACGCTGAAGGTCCTTTCGATTTTCCATGTCCCCAAGATATCAGAAAACGTTTTGAATAGTAGTGTGCGCACAGAGTGTTCGGAAACTACGGTATGAAGGGTGAATCACTTTTGAGTAGATCTTTTTATGTTGGTGAGGCGATGCATCCTCCAATCCTATCTTGTAAAATTTATCGATTTTGGAAGCATCACGCTTTTATCTCTCCAAAGAGCAATACTAAATCGCGCCGCCCAAGTATTTGATCGGTACGACGACGTGAAGTTCCAAAAAAACTCACTCAACACACATCATCATTATAAGTACCTATGGGTTAGGTACTAATAGCTGCTACCCTACCTTGTCTGCCCATTCGAGCGCGCTTCAGAGTACACTTCGTCGCTGAATTTTGCTAACACCTTGAGACAAAAGCTTGAAACCCACATGATAGTGCGCCCATTCTACGAGGGTGACCGCATTATTTCGATCGCTTTGTCTCGCCCATCCTCGATGAGTTATGAGAGCCATTGGAAAAGCTGCACTGTTGCAGTGCAGCGATGACGCAGTCGACCAGTGCTCTCATATAAGACGGCCCGACTACTTTGTAAACAGATGCTGCTGGGACCGCGTT
Organism: Teladorsagia circumcincta; assembly: GCA_002352805.1. Taxonomy (NCBI): domain Eukaryota; kingdom Metazoa; phylum Nematoda; class Chromadorea; order Rhabditida; family Trichostrongylidae; genus Teladorsagia; species Teladorsagia circumcincta. The sequence goes on along the minus strand of KZ345997.1, from coordinate 62,504 downwards.
ACTTTCCACAATATCAGGGAGAAACCTTTTCAACTCAAAATATTTAGTAACTTGATGTTAGTAAATAGAGCCCACTCATAAAAACTCTCTTCAACCAAGCAGTTCCTTTTCAGTATGCTTTCCACCACTGTCCAGGCTTTTTCGAGAACTGAAAATGTATTCTGAGATGATATCAAGATCTACAATGGGTTCCACACCGCCTATGGCGATATTCGCAGATCATCTCGCCATGCTGCGGAGTGGTCGAGCCCCAAATGCTGGGAAAGCTGATTTTCTGCAATTCTTCAAAGATGCGGAAGATAACTCATTCGACGGTTTTCGTACAGAAAATTGTAGCGGTAAAATAGACCTTGCTTCTGTGAGGGTGAACAAAATAATGGCGCCAGGTGTAAGTTTTTCATCTTTATAAGCTTTCTTAGTGTCAGGTATCACAATGTTTTGTGTTGAGCACTATTTTTACTCAGGAAACCGTTGCCCAATGCCGATTCATTGCAGTAGCCGGATTTGACACAACAGCAAACACTTTAACACTGGTCTGTGAACTCCTCGCCAGAAACGAAGACAAGCAGGTGTGGTTGGGAGAATTCCCGTTCCGTGTCGATTGAAAAAATCGCCTCAGCAACGTGAACTTGACCTTAGGAAATGCTTCTGAAAGAGATTGACGCCGCATGTCCGTTTACCTATGGCAACATCCTATCCATGAAGTATCTTCACTGCTGTATCTTTGAAGCGCTGCGACTGTACCCACACGCTTCACCGTGAGTTTTTGAACTATTTATATCTTCTGTAATTTTAGTGCTTCGATAGCAGGAGTGGAAGTATTTCAAATTGATTGATTCTGCTCGTTCAAAGTTACCTAACACTTCTTCCTTACGATAGGGATTTCGTGCAGGCTTCTGGCCGTCGAGTAGACGGTCGTCGTGGTAATCTTTTGGTCCCAAGGAATATAGAGCCCTTCTTGGGCAAATGCTACTTCACTGCTCTTGGCACAAGTTTCGGCCCTCCTGAATTTCGATGCATTAGCGAATGAGGAAGCCTCCGGTTCGTCGACCATTGACAGATCTCGTGACTCCAGATTTCCTTCTTCTTCATTTGGGTGCGTAGATTAACTCCAATCATTTCCTCTCGACTGCAACAGCGAGTCGAATGCTCTTCATCTTCCTAGCTACCCTACGTTTCTAAACGCTTCCCACTTTAGATCAGCTGCAAGCCGACCTCCATGCGCGCAACCGAAATCAAACAGAAATAACTTTGTCTGCTCCATGTTTGGTGTAACGGCACAGCGTCATCGGGAAATGGGGTTGCCGACTGTTCACTACCACTTACATGTGTTCCCGTTCCAGTTAACCCATAGCTTAAGTGCTTGAGCAAGCTGGTGTCACTCTATTCTCTATCAGATCTCTCTCTTCGTCTCGATGATTCTCTTCATAAAATGTCGAGTACGGTCGTAAGATTTCTACAGAGCTCACGAAAAGCTCCTACGTTTTCAGTAGAAGAAGAAAGGTTATTAATGGTTTTCAGAATGCATACTCCTTTGCAGGCTTCAAACCCGCCTTTGCATGGAAAACTGTCAAGTGGGTTCCTACTGCTTCCGAAAAGGCACTAATGTGGTTATTGATCAGTGGGCGTTGCACCATAATCCTAAGGTATGGGGAGATGATGTGGAGGAATTTCGTCCTGAGAGGTAGGCTTTTCTTGCATTTGACAAACAACAAAAAAACAGTAATCGAAAAGCTATCATTCAATCTAAATGATTTTTTTTTTAAGATTTGATTCACTTACGAACGAACAGCTCCGCTCCTTCATGCCCTTCGGATTGGGCCCACGTCAGTGTGTGGGCATGCGATTCGCACTAATGGAGATAAAACTCACGCTATCTATGCTATTTTCTAAATACAGACTCCGACGAAAAGCCTCCAAAGACGGGGTACGCCAGATCTTGAACACATTAACCTTTCATTCCTATCTGATTTTAAATTAATGTTACGGGTCCCGTTCATGGCCGAAAGCGCACGAAAGGACGTCATGGGCACAAGATTCATGCCAGCACACTTTCGCAATCAGTGCACGCCCACCAACGTCAACCAGTTCCACCACCATTCTGCGCACCCCTGTTTTCATCTGTCGTACTCTCGCCTCGGCGTTCGGTATCTTCAAGAGTTTTTAACTCAAATACCTACTACAAGAGGAGAAGGACCTAATTCAGAGAATTTTCAATGTTTTATTTTCCTTTTTTTGTCCACTGATGGGTTTATTAGCACGCACTGCCTCCACATAATATGTAACCGAATGCAGAAGTGCCTGCGCTGTTCAGAAGCTCTCCAGTGAGATTACCCGCTTAAAATCGAATATTTAGAAGGTATATCCACTGTAATCCAACTCCCACTATTGAGAAGGTCGCAGGCACGTGAAAGTAAATAGCGTGTAGCGTGTTGAATGCTGTCTGATCGCAATAGCACCTCGTATCTGCATCATTGACGCAAATTGTATTCGAGGGATAGGTTTTATTTGCAATATTGCTGAAGTGCTTCTGCTCCGCTGCGAGGAGCCTGCTGCTCTTATCTGAAATGATTAGTTAAACGCTGGAGAACCCGAGAATTGTCATAATTTGACCAGCCAGCTGTGAAAAAAAGCAGGCTCTGCTTCGTGAATGTAGACATATTGTCTATTGCTTGCTGTTCTGAATCTGCTATAGATAGTCAACGCCAGAGCTGAGGCAGAACCTTTCATTCATTCTTATCTTTTCCTATTTTGTTCTGCCTGTATATTGTGGAATACCATTATCGATTTCCATTTTTTTGAACCTCTCCTTCTTTGTATTGCCTTGAGGACTGAGTCCTTTTCAAAATAGAGGGTCAACTAGCTTTCGACAATTCCCCAGGATAAAATCGGTGTACAAGCATCTGATATTTTTGACGACCACTCTTCAATCGATCCTCAATGTAGATTTAATGGCGACTGTTCATCACAATGTATCCCCTGTCGTACTTATCAAGTGTGGTGAAAATCATACCTGCAGTGGGACTGAAAATGGTAGCTTCAAGGCTGTTGTTGGCACTGATATCTAGGGAAGCCTTCAAATGGCTAATCATAAGTAAATGTTATCCAAGAAGCTCCCGTACTGAACAACGCAGCGGTGACATCTCGAAAGTCTTTGATTTCATTTTTTATGTGTGCCATTTTTAAGATTGCGATGACTGTCAGAGACACTGGTACAATATGGCCAAAAGAAGTCGGGATACAGTTGGAAAGAAGGCGATGAGAACAACCGACAACACAAAAACTGAAGAATAATTGAAAAACAAAGGGAATTGTTAACTTGTTATGCATGTCATGTTGCATGCATTTTCTTGAAATTACCCAAAGACATGCCTATTGAATTGTAATCGATGGCATGCTTAGCATACGAAGTAAAAAGTGTTACCGTTAGATAACACTGAACACGAACCATAGGTCACTAATTCTTACTGCAATGATCTCCAACCGGTGGCGGCTCTCAGTTTATGTAATAAAGTACTCATCATGATTTGTTTTATCGATTCATCATTTTTAAGAAGCCTTTTACTTTGTTTCATTATTCAATAAAGTTGTTGTTTCTTATGTATGTTATGCCGAATATTTTTTAAGGCAACAGTTGAGGAGCAGGTATGAAACGAATACTCTTCTTTTTCCTCAACTATGCTGTTGCAAGACTTTGTTGAATACTGACAGTTTTCTGTCATATTCACCACATACAGTACCGTGCAGTGAAGTATTCGTTTTCACTTTTTTTTGACGTAACTCCCTCAGAACTCAAGCTTTCGGGGTGAAACCTAAACAGTTGGTGCACCGAATAGTTGGTGACATTATACCTGTGAGACGTTGCAGCAGCTCCCTTTCTGACTGAAATGGTGCCATATTTGGACTTTATATGCCAACTCCCATTCCCACGTGTCGTAATTGGTGAGTTTTCGTGTGAAGGGTTATGCGAGTTTTTGCTGTTTTGAGTCAATTTCATGTTTATTATAAACTACCAAGGCCATATCAAGACATTTGAAAGTTCGTAACTTGCCGCAGGACGGGGCGACGATAACACTCGCAGCTCTAATGATGGCTTAAAATCTAGCCAAGCTACCCTACTTTAAGGAGTTACAATACGATGTGTTCAAACGATCTGGGAAAGATTTAAGGACACCGGGTCTGCCGGAATCAGAAAACACCCAGGAGCAGCGAGAATGTCTTCTCGTCTCGTCCACAGAAATATTGTTCGGCTTACATGTAGTGGTCTGCATCTCACTGCAGCCGGCATCCGCCGCCTAGCATCGACCCATGAGGGTCCAAACCTATCCGTAGACATCGTACATGTCGGCTGTGAGATGCTGGTCTGTTTGGACATCACCCAGTGAGCAAACCGCTGATTACAGCCGGGGACCGCGAGGCGCTCTAGATTGGGCTTATGCTCACAAAAACAGCAGTGGCGAAAGGTCGTCTGAAGTGATGAATCAAACTTTTTGCTGTCTGAGACGGATGAAATCAAGTTTTTACAGCATCCATCTAGTACCAGATACCATCCAAGACATCGGCTACCGACTGTGAAGAGTGGCAGCTGTGCGGTGACGGTGCATGCCAGATTCTGTGGCAAGGAAGTTGATCCCTTCCATCATATCGAAGGTGACATGGATTTAAAAATCTGCTTCAACATCATGAAAAATGTCATTTAGCCGTACTGCCCAAAGTGGGTTCATTTTACAACAAGACAATTACCAAAAGCACAAATCGAAGCTGTTCACTAAGTGGTTCCACGACAACATCGTCCCTTTGCTGCTGTGGCTGTCGCGGTCCCCTGACTTTAACCCTATCGAAGATCTATGGGATGAACTCGAGCTTCAAGTTTAAGACCCCGTGGCTCACAGGGAGCACGAGAAGTTCCCTCAACTGACGACCGCATAGGAGAACATCCCCCAGACAAGATCGGCGAGCCCATCAAGTCCATGCAACGCTAATGTCAAGCCGTCGTAGACCAAAAGTTCTCTGTAACAAAGTGTTAAGTTGTAGTTGCAATATTTGTTGTTAAACAGGTTGTAGTGTTGCCGGTTTAAAAATTTTGAAGGGTTGAAGTTTGAACAAGTGAAATGGTATTTGGCGAAAAATTTTAAAAAACCCTAAAAAATGTTCCAAGCCACCTAGACTGCTACTGACTCGCTGCTATATAACTCTTAGATATGTGCATCAATGGTGAAAAATTCGGAGCAAAAGCTTGAGTTCCGAGGGAGTTACGTTCAAAAAAGTGAAAACGAATACTTCACTGCACGGTACTGTATATTAGATTGTCCGGAGATGAATGCGGGTTTCTGACCTCCGTCTTGAAAGCAATATATCTCACGCAGATTCAATATTTTCTGCCACACAAAAAAAACTGTGCATCTTTCTTAACGAAAGGCTGAATTAATGCAGAAACTCAGAGCATACAAAACTCAGAAGCGCGGAGATCGTCGAAGGTCCTTTCATCATGTGTCGGTTTTCAAATCTTTCTCTGGCCAAGGAGCTATCGAGATTAGTAGAGGTTGGTGAGACAGAGAACCAATGAGTACATTGTGTAAAACAAAGCTGGATAGGTTGATTCATCCAATTTTTGAGAGGTCGTTTGTGCGATATGTGGATGGTCGTCCACATGGAGGATAGTTCTTTTCTTCTTCTGGATATAGACCTTTCCGGTGTATTACGTCGGTGTGATGAACAGACCTTGGTACTTTATTGAGATCACCTGGTTCAGATAGCTGTGATGCATCATTACAAGGCCGCGACTCTATCACCGTAGTCGTCACTTTAAAATTTCTGCTTTGGAAAAAGTTTTTGATGTTCGTTGCTGCTTAGATTTTCGGGGAATTGCTTAATTCTGCTGCGAAAAATCCGATTTTCGTCGAGGATGATGAAATCTAAGACTGAAACTGAAAGTCGGAAATTTTTGCTGTATAAAACAAGATGTGACGAGAACCCTGAAGGGCGACTATGCTCAGTCAGCTCATGCGGTGCCCATTTATTCATTTCATTTTTCTTTTTTATCTTCCCAAATTTCTCCAGGAAATTGTTTATGCCTGCTGCAGGTTATGCCGCTGGCCGCCGCACCCTTACTCAGTAATCTTCTTTTGCCGGCTCCTCAGGTTGTCGTCGACACGGGAATGACGCCCATAACCCTCTTCACTTCGAATTTCGAGTTTTCTCTTCTGAAAACTTCGTGACAGCTGGTGCAGTGTGCGTTTGTTGGCACATCCTTAGCCTCACACAGCAAACCTTTTCCGAGCTGTATGCGCAGCACAGCTTCCGAATTTCGACTCATAGATTTGAACTTGCTCAAACTAACCATCTGATGGCTTCCATTCGAACCTTTGAAATAGTTTACGCGAGTCCTTTTCAAACCCAATAGCAGCATAAGAAAGAGAATGAAATATGCTTCTCAACGATGTACAACAGTATAGCGGTCAATATGAAATTTCCCTCGAAAATGTCTAATAAAGTATGGTACATCAATTCATTTCCGAACAACCTAATAGAATGCTTTGAGATGACTAATACAAAAACGAGACCAAATATAATTTTACCGAAAATGTACGTTAAATACAGGGGGGGGGGGCAAAAAAGCCACTTTGCCCATAACGCACATCATCAAACTTTTTGTTGCCGCTATAATTCGGATTTTGCGTCGACATATTCCTTAGATGTCCCTCATGAACAGAAGCAAGCCCACCTTCACTGCCTTCACCATCTTCAGAATATGACGCCATCAGTCATCACCTTCGAGCTCAAGGAGACCTACAATAATCGCTCCATTCTGAAGCTGCTATGTATTTGCTTCAATCGGATAAGTGGTGGATAGTTTATCGGAGACACCAGCTGT